>NDGN011479289.1:0-12820 GCA_002564285.1 Tympanoctomys barrerae
ACCTCCAGCAGGCAGCAGCACAGGATTTCCCTGACATCCCTGCACACAAACTGTTTTGGGCTTCACAGTCTACGCTGAGTAGCTGACAAGTACTGGAAATGGCTCAAGTTCAGAACAGGGTGAATGTACACAGAACCCAGAAGGTCTAGACCGGAAAGCAGGAGGTCTGGTTTCGGAGGCATCCCTGGAAGGGACCCTGGGAGGGCAGCCGGCATCCAGCAGCACAGAGGCCGTGGATGCACAGTGGCCATGAAGGACCCACACCTGCCGCAGCTGCAGAGGCAGGGCCACAGGAGGCAGCACCCGGGTGGCCAGGCGGAGTTGGGCTGCGTCAGACCCTGAGACGCTCAGGGCTCCAGTAGCGAGCGCAGACCTTGTCCACAGACCGTGAAAATCCAGTCAGCACCTAGGAATGGCTCTGTGAGGGAGGGTGAGGGTTTGCTTAATACAAGAGATAGATCAGAAATACCAGAAGGCTGCAATTCGCTAGAGACCTGGGGTGATATAAGACTTCCTGCAATGTTCTGCTCAAAGTCAAGGTCAGAAATAGCTATTATGATCTCAGTCTGAATACCCTGCCCCAAAATGCCAGAGCCATCACATGACTCACCAGCTCCACCACTAATCAAAGTACAAAAAGCCAACTTCATGCCAACGAAAATCAATTTCTCTTTCCTCCTTTGCTGTACAAATGATCGAGATTTTCCAAATGCAGTGGAAGAAATAAAGTAACTTTTCCAATAAGATTATCTCATGCAAGAAACAGTCCCTTTTCAGTAGTTTTATGCCATTCTCACTGGGTTCTGACTCACAGTGCTCTCTGAAGATATATAAATATGAGGTAGCAGTTTTATTTCCTGTGAGTGGGGAGCTTCGGTTTAATAAGGAGAGAGGCCGGGGATAGACTCCTGGAGATGAAGCGCCGTCTATTAGTTCTTCCTGGCCATTTCGCCAGCCGTGTCGGAGATTGCTCCCAGCTGCATTGGTGCCGCCACTGCTGCCCAGGCTGGACCGGTTTTAAATGATTTAGGGGTCGCATACTAAGTGCTCATGGCCAGCTGAGAAGCAATGCTCCTTCCCGAGACAGCATCAGAGGTTGGCTATGATGGTGGACGAATGTCCACCCTACCGGAGATCAGAGGGCAAGTCATTCTCACCTGGAGAGCAGTCACTCTTTTCGGTAAAATGGAAAAATACAGCAGCCGCACGCACCTACAGAAACCTGAAAGCAGCCGTGGGTCACGCTCTGGAGCAAGGAGCAGCATCCCTAGTGCCCTGAGCACGCAGCACCAGCGTGGCTGTCCTGTTCCCTTTAAACCTGCTTTGGAGAGCCTGGAGCTGGTCCTGGGAGAGAGGGTGGGGCAGGCAGTCACCCTCCCCAGTGGGACGTGCGCATGGCACCCGTGGGGCCTGGGGGTTTCTCCCCACTCCCATCACAGGTCTGGGGTCTGCTTCACACCTTATCCTTGAGGGTCAAATCTCCCTGAGTACATTTTGAGCATTGGAAAGCCTTAACAGTTTGGTCTGGGCTTAGAAACAAAAGAAGTGGCAAAAAGCAGGGGCTTCCATCAATTTAGGAAAGTGGTTGCCACCGGCCGTCTCTAAACAAGTCTTGGACTAATAATCACTAAGTTTAGCAAGCGCTTATCTCTCACCAAACACATGCCACGTGCTTTGTGGTAACATCCTTGGATGCTTTTGCTTACTCTTACTCCACAGCTGGAAGAATTGAGGCCCCTTTGAGCTGGCGTGATGTGCCTGATTTCCGCAGTCCTTCCCATGCCCAGTGCAGGCTTGGCCCCAAGAGTCATTCTCTGCACTTCCGCACATGCCACTGGCCTCCCACACCATGCTCAACTAGAGAGGGCTGGAAAGACTCGCGCCCTGGGGTTGCTGCTTCAGGCTGTGTTAGAGTCGGATCTCTCGCTAATTCTACCTAGGTCTTCTTTATGACATGGACAATTTTCTTTTCTCCATGTAACTGGTGCCATTGTGTACTGAGAAATTCACTGTTCCTTTTCAGACACCGACAGCATAAGGCCTTCGGCTGGTGGCATCTCCCTTTTTGCATTTGCAGCTACAAAACCTAGAGACAAATTTCTCTCTCCTCCCCATGAGCAGTATGTGCGAGATGTTCTGTCATGTCCTTGCCATGCAGTGAAAGAGGAAAAAATCAATTCTGTCTGTTATTTAGAGGTAAATTTTCACTTATTTAGATTTAACAATGGATATGATATTAAAAGTATGAGAAAAAGAAATAAACATAGATGGCTTAGATACCCAAATTGGATAACCTCCATGCCTCAAAATGCATTATCAAGACAATGAAAAGACAAGCTACAGAATGGCAGAAAATATTTGCAAATCAAATATGTAGTAGTGATCCAGTATCTAAAGGACTTTTATATCTCAATACAGAAAGAAAATAACTCAAGTTGATTAAAAATTGGCAAAATATTCAACTAGACATTTCTCTAAGATATGCAAGCAAGCAGCAAGCTTTGAAAAGGTGCTCAACTTCATCAGGGAAATTCCAATGACAATCACCGTAGGTTACTCCTTCGTGTCCACGGGGACAGCTATGATAAGATGATAGTTTTACAGAGAAAATTGTGTTCATAAAGACGTAGGAAAGCCAGTGCCCTCGTGCATGGCTCTGGGCAGAGCAAAATGTTCAAAGGCCGTGGAAAACAATGTGGGGGCCTCTGAAGAGGTTCAGCGCGGAGGTACCCGCTGAGCCCGTAATTCTGCTACTGCACATCTGCCCGCAGTAACTGAAGACAGGTATTCGAACAGACATCCGTGAATGTGTGTTACAGCAATCCTGCAACACAATGTCCTGAAGGGGGCCCACATGCTCACAGTGAATTCGTGGGTAGACGTGGTGGCCTCTGTACATGATACACACAGTGAGGCCAGGTAAGGAAAGGAAATTCTTACATTATGAGCGTATCAGACAGCTTTCCATCATCGTAAAAAAAAATTATCTGATGTGGGCAATGTATAAGGAAGAAAGATTTATTTTACCTTATGGTTTCAGAGATTTTAGTCCAGGGCTGCCTGGTCCTGTTTCTTTTAAGCAAAGCAAAGCACCATGGTAGAAGCCCATGGCACCATGGGAAACCGCTGGCTCAGTAGTGACCAGGAAGCCAGAGGTGGGAGAGCGGAGGGGTCGAGGTCCCAATATCCCCTTCGCAGCCACCCCCATGACCTGTGCTCCCGAGGCTTCTACCACCTCCCATAAGGCCACGGGGCCACAACCAAGCATTTAGCGTGTGGAATGTTCCAGATGCAAGCCATCACAGTGCAAAAACACAAACTTGAAAAACATAATGTTAGATGAAATTGCTCACAGAGAAAGTCACACACTGTAGGAGTCTGCTTCTAAGAAATATTCAGAGCAGGTCAAATCCATGGAGACAGAACAGAGGCTGGGAGGCACCGGGGCCAGGGCAGAGGAGCGCTATGGAGTCGCTGCTTCCTCTCGGGGTAACAGAGTTGAGAACCACAGCACGCTGGTCACTGCACAACACTGTGACGTGCCAAGCGCCCCGGATTGCTCACTTTAAAATGGACAGTTTTATTTTAGATGAATTTCACCTCAATTTCAAGGAAAGAATAAGACAGATGATCCAACTTTTGTAAAAGTGGTTTTTTTTTTCACAAAAAACTAAGTAAAAATCAAATGTCATTCAGCCTGTGTCCCCTCACGCCCACGCTCGCGGCACTGCCTGGCACATAACGAGAGAACATGGGCACTGCTTGGCTGGATGGATGAACATGTAAGAGAAGTTCACAACTGTAGGGGATTTAGAAGTCTTACAAGATGTTCCTCACCTTTCACTTACCCTTTTATTTGCTTGTTTAACCATGGAGAACTTTCGAGACCTGCCCGCCTCAAGCCTGCACACTGTACCTCACGGGTCCTGGGCACTGTCAGAGTAACAGTGTGCCCTGTGTCCTTCCACTGCTTTCTTCATACTTGTTAAAATACACCCTGGAGGAACCAGGGAGAGATAGCTCAGTAGAATAAGCTCTTGCCTGGCAAGCACATGGACATGAGTTCAATCCCTGGTTCTGCCAAAAAAATAAATAAATCCCTCATGAATTTGTGAGTGTTGGTTATTTTAAAGGGCAGGCCAAATAGCTCAGCAGATTAAAGTGCCTGCAAGCAGGTTCAGGGGCAGGGGATTCGATCCCCGGGCCTGCATGCCAGCCCCTCTTCCAGGACGCACTAAAATGGCAACTGAGACTGGCTGTGGTGGCACATGCACGTAATCCCAGCTCTTTGCAAGGCTATAAACAAGAGGATCATTATGAGTCTGATCTAGTAGTGAGACCCTGAATAACCTATAGATCCTTCCCAATTAAAAAAAAAAAAAACCTAACAAAAACACAAACATACCCTGGAGGATGCGTGAGATCCACCTCTGTTATTATCCCAGAACTGGCATCCAGGAGTGAGTTATTCTGGCATGCTTTTATTCCTTTACCTCCTCCCCTGAGCTGCTGGGCCAGGAGGAAATGATGAGGAGCCACCGTCGAGGGCCGCAGGGGTTTGACGTTTCCACAGCCAAATGCATTGTCTAATATGCAAAGATGGAGTTTGATTTGAAACTCAAAATGGGAAAGCTTCAGCGGCAAGACACTTCCACGCCCATCCACCACCCCCGATACAGACTGGTTGTTAGTTTGTCACCTCCCCTTCCCTCAGCGGGGGTCCTCTGTCTGCGCAGCATGGATTGTTATCTAAAAGCACTTTGGCTTTCGGTGCAATTCAAAGATGCAATTTTGTCACCTTCAAATATGTTCCTATTTGTCCATGTTGCTCAGTGTCTGCCTCCCTTGCTAGCATTTTACCTCCGTGGGGCAGAGATCGTAGCCTTCTTCTTCACTGCCAGATGACAGACACCTACAGATACTGCCCGGCACACGCTGTAGTTGGTGCTTGGAGATGGTTGTTAAGTGAAATTCTACAATTCTTTCTTCCTAGAAAGAATGGAAGTAGGAATCTGGACATTTCCTCTTCTCTCCTGGTTCCTGGAAGATGCCAGCCCGAGCGGGGATGAGGGACTCGTCCGCCTGCACAGCTCTGGCTTGCCTGGAGCTCTCAGCGTCTTGCCTTGGTGCATCTCTGGTGCAGAGGGGACCGCGAGCCCCACGGCACGGCCCTGGGTGGTCACCAAGCCCCTACACCCCCCCCCATCGGGTGCAGAGCCCCATTTCCCAAGAATACACTGGACTAGCTTTCCCGGGACATCGCGGAGTCAAGACCAGAAAGACTCCCTCTGCTTCCTCCAAAGCTCTCCCAGGCCAGGAAAAAAATACCATTTCTTTCTCATGGGTTGAATTTTGAGACTAATTCAGCTATAGCATCTTGCAATTTCTCAAGTCTAAAATTGATTCAAAAATGGGGCTGGTCAGGCCTCAGCTTCCCCTTGTATTTGTCTGCAAAAGGAGAAAGGGGAAGATCAGCCTCCATGGCTCCTTTAGTGTTACAAGCGTGGGAGCAATGAAGCCTGAAGTCAGGGAGAGTGGGCGCTTGCCGCTGCCCAGAGGTGGAGAAGCAGCACAGAGCGGGTCTTCCCAGAATTCCTGGATTCTACCCTGGGAGACTCATAGTCCCAGGACTTGCATGTATCCAGAGCTGGGGACCAAGAGTGATGGTTACGTTGGTCCAATTCTCCACCCACACAGGGGCCCTTGCTCTTCTGGCCATCCCCACGTCCCACCCTGTCTACACGCTTGATCTTCTCCAGGGATGCTGTGCTCAGCATTTCAGAAGATTTGCCTGTTTCCCCATTTCCAGTCCGTCCTTTCTGCCATCACCCTAGGTAGTGGCATGTGCTCTATATACTGCCCGAGTGTATTTGCGTCTGTGTGCCGATACAAGTAATTTTCCACTTATACTACATAATTTTCATGCTGACAAACCATACTCAAATTAATATTTTCATAGTTGGATTTTTTTTGTGAAGTTGAAATGGAATCAATTCTTTGGAGCAAAAAGAGCCAAGAATTTCCAACAAGCTCCCATGTACCCCATTTCTCTTGTGCACGGAACAAGTGTTTGAGACCTCATGCGTGCCAGGCTCCGCAGGGTAGTAGAATGTGGTTCATTCCCTTTGGCAACAGAGTGCCCGAACTTCCCCCCACAAGCCTGGGCTTAGCCCCAGCCCAGAAGTAGTTCTGATTAGCCTGGATCCCAGGACAAGCATTCATTCCCCAACTCAGAGAATGGACATTAGGATCGATGTGCTAGACATTCTCAGAGATCAAATGAAGACTCAGCTATTAATTGGCTATGAAGCATTCTGGAGGAGCCCATCATCTGGTGCTATCTTTAAATGCAGGACAGCAGCTTCCGGCAGCACTTCAGACTCATCAACCAAACTCGGTCACTATGTCCTTCTATAGTAGATTAAATTCCAGGCTCATTTTTACAAATGGGAACGAACAACAGAATGATTTGAATCCAGCCTGACATGAGCTTGATTCTAAGTTTCTGGTGCCTGTAGAACAGCAGTATGAAGAACATGGCAGCCTTGGGCACAGCCCCAGGGACACAGAGAAAGCCATCAGAACCACCTCTGTTAACTGTGATGCTCTTGACGCCTCTGACCATGCCTCTGGGGCCCCACTGGAGCAGTTCGCAGCTGCTGGGCCAGGAGCACAGTGCACACTAAGGACCCTGCTGTTCATTTCTTCCCGGCTTAAGCAAGAGGCAGCCAGCCCTCTTGTTGCCCAACACCTCAGGTGAGCAAGCTGCCCCACATCTGCTCAGCCTGTATTTTTAATTGCTTAATAACAGCGTGTAGGCTTCCCCCCTTCCCTCCTGCACATCGGCGGAGGGAGGTGGTTGACATTCAGGGCCTGGCGCGTGGGCAGCAAACACAGATGAGGCTGGGAAAATGTCAGCCTCCCACAGCTTCTCTCGCAATTAATCACCGCGCCATCTGACTGGGCACACCTCCTCCGAGGTGCACAGGGCTGGCAGTGCACGGAGCTCAGCTCCAGCCCTGCTCCGATACTGAACCAGCTGTGTGACGGGGCATGAGCAGCCGCCACCTGAGCCACGGCTCCCTGCTGGTGTGGACATAGGCACACAGCGATGGAGCTGGCGCAGAGGCTGGGATGGGATGGTCTGTGGAGTGGCATTAGTGTGCAGGCTCAGGCTCCGGAGCGCCTGGGGCCGCACCAGAGACCACAGTGGCGGAAGCCCAGAGCCCTCCGCAGACCTCCCTGTGCAGTGCTTCTATCAATGGCGAAGCAAGCGCAGTAGTGCAGACCCAAAGAGGTTGTCGGGAGGACTGAGGACAGGCACCATGCAGAGCACGCATGCCGCAAGTGCTAGGCGTCACTGTCCCCACCCCAGCCATCTGACAGAGTTGACTGCATTTAAAGTTCCAGGGGACGTATTCTTGAGATGAATAAAATGTGCACTTTGCCCCCAGATACTTAGTCTTATGAGGAAGATAAGTGTATGCACAAAACATCAGGGGGAGGGCAAAGGCTGCCTGTGGTGGAAGGAAGTGGTGGCATTGCCAGTTGGCCATGCGCCGCAGACCGTGTGTAGGACCTGGCCTGCCTCCTCCCTGTGGGCCTCACAGCTGCCCAGGAGGCCAATCCTACTCTCAGGTACAGGAAGGGTCTCAGGAGAGTCACATAGCCTAAGTCACATAGCTTCTGAGGGGCAGAGACAGATCATATGTCACTGCCCCTGTGGCCTGGCTGAGATTTGAGGGCGCTGCAGGAAGGAGGTGGCCCTGGAGCACCTACACCTCTCCTCTTTCTCTCAGGGAAAGGCTGGACTTCGGAGCAGGGACCCCATGGCATCTACTTCAGAGCTGTCCAGGTCAGGTTCTTCAACCTGTCTAAGGCCTCCTTCTCCATTTCAGAACTACATTGGCGCCCAGTCCAGAGCTGGTGGGAGTGCTGCATGAGCTTGTGGCACAGTGGCTCGCTGTGCAAGCACTCGGTGCATGTCTGCTTCTGCCAGCATCATCTTTGTCACCTCATGGTCATCATCTTGTCCTCAGTTCCCTGTCAGCTAGTACTCAAGACTACCCATGAATAAAAATCAACTTTCATTTTCAAAAGGGCTGTCAAGACCACTCCCACACTATTTCCTAGCCTGAAATGTGGCCATCGGCCATTAACTCCTTAGGAGACGCACCCATCCTGCCCTGGGAGTGACCTTGTACCCACGGAAGCCTCCAGGAGGAACGACCACTGTGCGCAGTTCTTCAAAAGCACTCAGAGGAGCTGAGAAAAGAGTTCACATCCCCAGTAAGGACAGAAAACTAGGAAGACAAAGAGGAAAGCCACTCTAAGCGCCACTTCCCTTGCAGTAGCGGGGCCGCTGTGTGCCTGCCCAGAGCCTGAGCCCCCCCCACCAGGTGGGCGCTGTCTGAGCTGGTCCCTCATTAGCATGTGCCCCCGGAGTCCAGGCACGAGTGATGGCTCCTCCAGAAGACAGCGTGTTTGATGCAGGCTTGTCAGCGCCACCATCCGTCTCCGGAACCCGGGGCCAAGATTCATGGCTCTGTCAGAGGCTCATCTACCAGCCGGAGCCAGCCTCCACCGGGGCCCAATTTTTATGCCTCTCCCTGAGGATGGCAGGCAATCTTTCAGTCCCTGGAATGGGAGACACACCGTGGTGCTGCACTTCCCCCCAGGGTTTCTTAGGGATGGGACTCGGGATAAACTGAGAACAGGACAAAGGTGGGGCATTCAGGAGGGTGCACAGACTATAGTAGCTTCTTTTAAAGCTCATTTTCTTCCATTATTGGCCTTCTCTCTCCAGCACCTTCCCAGCCTTGCCAGCCCTGTCACCCCTTATGGTGGTACGTAATTCAGGATGGGCTCAGACGGTGTGCTGTCTCAACAGGCAGTTGCTTACCGAGAGAGAATGATGCCCAAGCCAGATTCATACGAGAAATAAAATTCTCGGATCAAGATGAAACTGCTGGAATATTTTAGCAGGAAAGCCTGCTTGGACTCCTGCTTCTCTTTGTGTTGTCACTGGCTCTGCTTTTTTTTTAATCCAATGCACTAAGTCCCCGTGTGTGCTAGGCTGAGGGCTGCGGGCGCCGGACACTCACCGACACACACACAGCCCCCCGTCCCTGACCACATGTCTTAAGCTCCTGACTAGAGACTAGCTGAGGGCAGGCGGTAGGCCCTGGGGACTCCTTCCGCCCTGCGGCCTCCCTGGGGACTGGGATATACCGCGAGCTAACACTTGCCTCTTCAGTGCTCGATTTCAGCAGCGTTTTCCCCACAGGAATGAGGTCAGCAAGGATCAGACTCTTTACCCCACTGAATCTATTTAGGGGAGGAGGAGTCCTTTCTCCTCATCTCTTCTTACTTTTGAACAGTAAAAACGTTATAAACATCGACATCGCATCCTTGGGCAACGCCACCACCCGCCCGTGCTATTCTGAAGACAGAATCCTAGGCCAGAGCCCCAGTTCATGCCGGCTCTGCCACCAGGTCATGTGTGACTCTGACGCCCAGAGGCCGCCCTAAGCATGGACAATAGGGCTTCTCCCTGTAGGTCAGCGTGCACACGTCAGTGGGGCTCTGCGATGCCTTAGCTAGGAGCCTCGCTGGAGCGCAGGCTCTCGGTCTGTGGTAGCTCCCAGGCACAGGGTTATGGCTCCCATGGGGTTTGAAAGAATTAAATTCATTCCAACATTTAAAAATTAGAGTATCTGATATGTTAAAAATCTGGATTTCCAACTTTCCTTGAAAAATACCAGGAAATCTGACACCACCAGGCCAGAGACTGTATTCTCTGGCTGTAAGAATTGTCTTCCATTCAGGCCAGACCCTGAGGTCACCGCCACTTCACCTCGAGCACTTTCCCTCTTTCTACCCCACGGGCATCTGCTCAGATGATCAACTGGGCTGGGTTGAGAAGCCCAAGGCAGCACGGGCCTGCCACGCTGAGTCACCAGTACAAAGTGCTCCCAGACATTCCGGGGAAAGAGAGCCCAGGGTGCTGGAGAGGACGGAGAGGGAAGCGTGTGCAGCCCTGCTGGACGGACCCACCAGTCATCCTGCCAGTGTCGGGGTCTAGCAGAAAAGTGGGGAGGCCAAGGGAGCCAGACCGAGTGCTGGGCCCCGCTCTGGGGAGCAGGCTCTTGAGCGCCAACTACCCGCATTCCTCTCAGGCGCCCCAGCTGTACTGTGGGGCTCGGGGCTCGGGCTGCCAATCTCGTCCCCGCCTTCGCGATGAAGGAAGTGGCATCCAGGGCCACAGAAGGGCAAAGCTGAGGCTGGAGTTCTCCAAGCCGAGCTGCCAGCAGGGCCTCCTCTGCAGGTTCCCGCGGCACCAGCACGCCCCACAAAGGCCAGGCCGGAGGCATGTGTCCTCGTTGCATCCTCCAGAACCACATCAGGGGAAAGAATGGGAAGAGGGAGACGGGGAGGAAAGCCTCCTTTCAGCCTCATTAGAGCCCCAGCTTAACGGAGCTAAAAATAAAACTAATTGCTTTTGCTATTCTAATGTGAAAAATCAGTTTTTAAAGGATCAAGATTCTCTCTCTGGCTGGAGAAATCACTGAATCGGTAATAGACCGACTGCCAGTGAATTATGAATGTCGTAATCAAGCCTCCTGGAAGGGCCAAAGTCTTGGTTACAAATGGGCACTATAATTAGAAATATGCCGAAGCTGCCGAAAGCACACCCCTTTGTCTCCTTTTTCCTTCGGGGGGGCAGAGGCTGCGCTGCTCCTCCTCAGGTATTTGCTTTGTTCATGGACAGCACCTGGTTCTCACCATCTGAAGAGACACCTGCAAAACACAGCCCAGGAACACCAGCTTCCCCTCCCCCACCGGCCCGCCCCCCTCCCTGACTGGGGTTGGCAGGGTACCCCAACTATCTTCATCCATCACTTGGCTCTGCAAGCTAACGGTGGGAGCAGAGAGCGGGGGCCTCTGGCCAAATCCCACAGAAGTGATGTCTCGGTAGGGGTGGCAGTCACCCCTACCCTAGTGGAAATCAGCCAGATGGAATCCTTGCTCTGAACTGACTGGGCTCTTCTGGGGGCAGGGGTGTGGAACGCATCGGGCCAGGGTTGAAGACTGAGTCTCAAGGGGGACACAGGGCTCCCCCCAGCTCCAAGCTCAGCCAGGAAGGACAAGTCCCCATAAAATACAGACCACGTGACACCCAATGGGGACTGTGAGATCCAGTAATGACAGTAACATCCTCCCAAGAAATTCTCATGCTCAGAATGGGCTGCCTCACTACCTTTGCTTCAGAAAAGAGCCCTTTGAAGAAAATGAAAATTAAGAAGGCTGGCATTGCCGTCTTGGCCCAAAGGGTTTACTTTGCAAGACGGAACCAGTCTAATGAGAGCTCCTTCAACAGGAGCTACCTCTAAGAGCTTGTTCTCCCTCAGCCTTGGGGCCGGGCAGGGCTCGAGGTCAAGACCCTGCTTGCTCCCTCCCCCCTGAAGCCTGGGTTGAAGGTGAGCCAAGCTCCCAGCAGCTCGCCTCTGCCTGAGCCACTGCAGGTGGGCTTCAGGGCCTGGACCCCACATTAGAATCCCCTGGAGATCTTAACATTTTCAAGTCAAGATCATTTCCAGACCAGCTAGATGAACTATTTGGGGGTGGTACCAAGCATCCTCGTTTGTTAAAACTGTCTAATCCTGCTAACTGCCCACTGGCTGAAGGCCCCGTCAGTCATGCCCTGAAGCAGCACCTATGCTCTATCTGCCCTGGCTTCCTCTCACTTCTCAGAGACTGGGGCTTCCATGGAGGAGAGGACCACGAACAGCAAAGCCCTCCCCTCGCAGGCTCAGGGGTACCCGAGTCCTGTCCAGGATGGCCCACCCTCCCCAAAGCACACCAAATGGCACATCTTATCTAGCAAGGCCAGTAGAATCTGTCTCTCACAGTAAGGTACTCTGTGGAGAAACCTCCGCTGACAAGACATAGCCAAGTTCAGTGAAAAGAGTACCACAGTCCATGCTCAGCGTCCACAGGGCAGCAGGAGGGTGGGGCAGAGGTGTCACTCTTTGAGTCTCAGAGGTCTTCCTCAGATAGCTAGCGTGAAAGGGAGATGCAAGGGTCCCCTGCAGAAAGCAGCATGCCCGCTGACAGGTTCACTAAGGCCAGTCAGGATAAGAGCTCTGGTCTGTCCACTACCACAGAACTGTATTATTCCAACGAGGGCCCTCAGTGTCTGCTGAAGATGGTGAGAAACGCAGAGCCTTGGACTTCAAGACCGAAGGGGACTCAAATCGGCTTCTGAACAAGTTCTCCAGGTGACTTATCCCGGCCCACGATGGAGCTGGGAAAGAAGCGCTAGAAAGTAGAAGACAGAAGCAGCAGTGCATTGGGCCACAGTCCAGAGGGGAACCTCTGGGGGGAAAGTTCAAGCTAAGAGCAGCGTTCTGTCATATGAGAGGACAGAGACGCTGTGTGAGCCCAGAACACCCAGGGATTCCTGTGTGCACACACACCGAGGCTCCGCAGAGCAGGAGGGCTCTGCTGGGGCTGGATCTGAGCCACGAGAGGGCTTCAGCTGGCAGGCAGGAGCTAGACTCCAGCAGCTCCTCTCCCGGCTCCAGCGGCTCCTCTCCCGGCTCCAGCGGCTCCTCTCCCGGCTCCAGCGGCTCCTCTCCCGGCTCCAGCGGCTCCTCTCCCGGCTCCAGCGGCTCCTCTCCCGGCTCCAGCGGCTACTCTCCAGCTCCAGGGGCTCCTCTCCTGGGCTCCAGCGGCTCCTCTCCCGGCTCCAGCGGCTCCTCTCCTGGGCTCCAGCGGCTCCTCTCCTGGGCTCCAGCGGCTCCTCTCCCGGCTCCAG
>NDGN011479291.1:0-23481 GCA_002564285.1 Tympanoctomys barrerae
GGTTGGCTTTCTCAGAAGCTGCTCTGGTTCTGGAAGCTGCCCAGTCCACAAAGTGTAATTTTGTTTTTCTCTACTCAAATAAACTCTACTAAGTTCAGTTTGTCAAAGGAATTTTCCATTTAACAATGGATTTATTATCTCCCTATCTGATAGGAGAAAACTATTATTCAATTATTTTTCAGTGGGTATTGCTTAGATCTCTGGTGAGGATGAACTGTTGTAATGTGTTTATTGAAATTAGATCTCGGTGATCCACTGCCCCATTTTCTGTTGTCATGTACACAGGTTTTCATATTGCTTTAGAAACACTCTTTACATATGCTTTGTTATGTTATTTGCCTTATTCTGTATTTGCTCGATTTTAAAATATTCTTTCAATTTAACAGGTTAGCTAAGTAGTTCTGTTTATTATCCTTCCATTGCTTCAATGTTCTGAAAGCCATTTCTCTTAAAAGGAAAATTCCTTAGGCCAATTAAACTTAGTACAGTTTGTATAAGCAGAGATAAACAAAACATGACTTATCAACCAAGCAAAATTCCCAGAACAAGGTTCCAAATGCTCCAGCCAACTGGAGGCAGTTGCTGACCAGATAGTATTTATAGAAAAATGGAAGTGAGCATAGAAAACAATTTGACTGGCTACAGGTTCACCAATCACACCACCATTTGGTCATCACTTTGATTAATTGGCCAAGGGCCTGCTGTGAACAATCTCTGCACAGTACTTGGCCTGGTGGGCCCAGGGCAGGTGCTAAATTCTGATCTCTGGCCTCCCACAAGTTGTACTTTACCCTTTGTACCTAGAAATTCACTACATTCTGACACATGCTGGCCCTTACCATTTAAAAACCATTTAAAATTATAGCATTATATAGGCTAAAGATCAATTACAATTAACAATCTGTGACACAATAGCATTAAGTGAAATTGGACAAGAGCTTAAGTTTCTCTTATATGAGAAGCTCAAAGTATAAATGATTTAAAGAGCAAAATAAAATATAGATAATAGGAAACAGGCAGATAGATCTTTTGCAAGTGGGAGGAGGATCAAGGGACAAAGGTGGAAGGGGAGGGGAGGGGAAATGAAAAGAATTGAGATGTACACTGAACCAGTTCCCCAAGATGAAAATAATTATTATATAAGGCAAACATACACTAATAAAAAAATTTAAAGTAGTACAGATATAAGCCAGGAACGATGGCACACACTTATAACTCCAGCACTCTGGGAAGCTTAGGCCAGGGACGGGAAGATAGCAAGTTCAAACCCAACCTCAGAAATTTAGCAACTTTGTGAGATCCTGTCTCAAATAACAGCTGGGAATGTAGCTCAGGGAAAAGGCCCTGACTTAAACTGCCCAATATTGGGGGAAAATACTATGGATAAAAAGCTACCCAAATTACCAAACCCAGGAAGAATATAGACTCAGAATCACACAGTAAGCTGACACGCTCTGCCCCCAAACCAGGCTCCTGAAAATCCTGTAACTTAGTGGTTCTCAATCTTCAGCAAGGCACAGAGTCACGTGGGGACTGTGGAATCCCAGACTGCTTGGGTTGCTGGTGGGGCTGAAGTGAGGTCCAGAATCTGCATTTCTAGTAAGTGCCAGGGACCACTCTGAGAACCACTATTGGCTGCAAGCCCCAGCCCCCACACTCCTTGCTTCACACTTTATAAAACTACTGCGGGATTCAAGAGCTCCCTGTCAGCCTAACAGGCCTTGCGATGGGCACAGCTGCTGAAAGTGAGGTGCTTTCCATTAGATTAAGGGCGGAAGAGTTTGGATCCATAACTCTGACAGACTGGCACACTGACAAAATATTGGGGGAGAACAGTCCTGTTGGTGCCAGATTTGACATGAAGAAAGATGTACTACTAGAATGTGAGCTACTCCTAAAATTAAAAAGAAAGAGAGGAAGGAAGGGAGGGAGGGAAAGGGAGGGGAGAGAAGGGGGAGGGGAGCAAAAGGGAGGGGAGGGGAGGGGAAAGGGGGGAGGGGGAGGGGAAAGGTCTTCACATTTTCTAGATCTCAGACACCTGTAATAAATGCTTCACATGAATGAACATGATTTTGTCAGTTTTATTTGCTTTTTCCTGTAAGTCTTACCAATCATCAAGCCATTGGGGCAGGTAGTATCCAGTGTTAGAGATGATGAAATTATAGATAATAACAGATATTTGATTAGCTTGGGACTCCCCCCCCCACTTTTATTTCAAATAATGGATGTGATGTATGCTTACTGCTGAGGTTTTTGAAAACACAAAAATTTTGGTCACCCGCCATCTTACCATAAGAGTCACATTTGCTCTATTTCCTCCAGGTCCTCAGATGCCTAACACATTTGGGATCATATTATACCTATAGCTTTGTGAGTGCCTCTCTTCCATGTCATGACTATGGGGGATGCAGTGTTCTGAGCTTTCCATGAGACAAGAATTTTCAGGTCTGCCCTCCTGCCTGTTTCAGCCATGGCCGTGAGCCCACCAGGGCAACTGTCCCAGGCAGAGGCCTGGATCCTGAGTTGGGAGGCCTGGGTTTGGATCACAGCATGGAACATGAGTCCGGGATCAAAGCAGAACTAGGAAGCTGTGGAGACCCAACATCAAGACAAGAATGAGGGATGGCTCCAGGCGCCACGGTGCACACCTATAGTCGTAGCACTCTGGGAGGTTGAGACAGGAGGATCGCATGTTCAAGCCCAGCCTGGGCAACATAACAAGTTACTGAGACCCTGAATCAAATTTTTAAAATGCAAAATGACAGAGGATGTAGGTGAGTGTGAAGGCCTTGAATTCAATCCTCAGTGCCTCAAAAAAATTGGAATAGAATAGGGAGACAAAGGCCACCCTGGATAGGATCCTGAGCGGTAGCAGCAGGTGTCTGCACAGACCTGCTGTACATTCTCCCGCAGACGGTGAGATGTGGAAACTGGGAGTGCTGAGTTGGACCACCTGCTCCGATCCCAGTGCCAGCTCCTGACCTTAACTAAGTCCGGGGATGGGTGACTTGTGCAGATTCACGTTAGGATAATTTACAGTTCTGTGGACACTGTGCACAGCTGTGAGATAAACTCACTGCTACAAGGGACAGCTTGTATCCTGGCTCCCTGGGCTTTGTGGTCCTAAATGTCACACACACACACACACACACACACACACACTCCCAAGAGCCCAGAAAGCCATCCTGGGTTTCTTCCTTACACACTCATTCCAACACACCCAGCGATGCCTCATGAATAGATTCTTTTCCTTACAAAATGCAAAGGTGCTGTCTGTCTTAAAACAGAATCTCTAAATCAGTGAGTCTCAAAGGGCTGGCCAAATAGCTCAGCCGATTAAAGTGCCTGCAAGCAGGTGCAGGGGCCAGGGGTTCAATCCCTGGGACTGCTGTGCCGGCCATGCCCCTGGGGCGTGCTGAGATGACAATTGAGACTGGGCGTGGTGGCGTGCACCTGTAATCCCAGCTCTTGGGAGGCTGTAAACAGGCGGATCACTATGAGTCTGATCTAGTGCCCGGTTCGGCAGCACCATGCTGCGTTCTGCAGCACGGCTCTGGCCGAGTGTTCAGATACACAAACCACGGTCCTGGCCGCACGTGGGACTCACTTCTCTCCTCCAGAGGGAAAGAGTTTAGCAGAAGTGCTGGTGGCCCCTGGGATCAGAGAAGCTGTTTAATCTCCTAGGATCCTTGCCATTATCCCTGCCACTGTTTGCGGTCTGCAACCTCACTGCAGAGCGGGGCCGTGAGGCTCTGGAGGTGAAGGAGGAGAACATGGAAAAGGCCTCTGTGGCAGCTGTGTAAGCTCTGTGATCCAGGAGCGGGGTCCTCTCTGCCATCTGGGGGCATCTCCCCCTTTGGGAAAACAGCCAGGGTCCTGGTGCATGGTACATAGGAACAAGGAAACAGCAGCACTTCTGAGGACCCCACTTCTCAGCAGTTACCATCAACTTAGCGCACAGAGACATGTTTCCTGGTCCTGATCTGCACCCTTATTCTTTTCCTTTCCTTCTCCCCATCTTTTCTGCATAGTGAGTCCTAACGCCAACTTCAAACACAACATCTCATGTCCTCTCCATGTATCACTGCAGTATCTGCATACGCACAGCAGCTTGATAAAATGAATACCCACAAGAGTCTCAAACTGAAGGAACCCAGTGAACATCGCACACAGAGCACACAGTGCCCAGTGAGGACAGACCCTCGGGGGCACGGCCAGGAGACCACCTGCCTTGCAAGGAAGCTGAATTGTAGCGTGGTATGTATTGCCTTCATGGACACCAGCTTCCTGCAAGGAGGAGGGAGCTCATAATTTGGGGACCAGCACTAAGTGATAGACAGTAGCTTTGTTCATTTGTTTTGCAGCATCCCATTGGATATTATTTGAGCTTTGGCAGTGCAGGCTAGAACACTGTACAGAAAGAGCACTGGGAAAGAGATTTAATTAGGAAGACAAGCTCAGTGCCTGGTAAGATCACTTCGTAGTGATAGGAGCTACAGCCTTGGTCATAGGTTTCCGATGAGGTAGGAAGAGATCAAAGCTCAGGCAAACTTAAAGGCTTGTGACAGCAATGAGGGATCAGCGGGAGCAGCTCAGTGACAGAATCTTTACCATTCCTGGCAGCCAGTCTCCTCTAAATGACCCTGATGACCCTGCCTCTTGGTGTTCACCAACAGGTTGTCCCCTCCCGCACTGTACAGGGATGACCTGGTTAACCAAGAAGATACTGCAGAAATGATGTGCTGTGACTTCTCAAGCAAGGTCATAACGGGCATCAAGCCTCTACCTGTTCCTCTCTTGGGCCATTTTCCCGGAGTAGCCAGCTGCCATGACAGGGGGAAGCCCAAGCAGTGCTAGGGATAGATCTACATGATGGAGATCCCAGACCGCCTATCAACAGCCAGTGTCACCTTGCCAGCCATTGGAGTGAGCCACCTTGACACACCAGGCCAGTCTTTAGGTGACCACGGTCCCAGCCAGCATCTTGACTGCCACTGCATGAGGCTGCCCAAGCCAGAAACACCCAGATAAGCTGCTTTCCAATTCCTGCCCCACAGAAAACCTGCAAAGATTTATTGCTGTCTTAGTCCCTCAGTTTTGGTATAGTGCATCATGCAGCTATATATCACAAGCACACCTTCCAGGTTACTGGCCTGTTCATTTCCATGGGAACCTGAGCTTGACTCTGGTTGGGTCTTAATATCAGAACCTCCTGATACCAGTATCTCCTTCCTGGACATCCACGGGCAGGAAGCTTCCTTTCTGCTCCTCTTTCTTTTATCATATTCAACCACTACAGCTAGGTAAAGGGACACACAGATGCCGAAGTCTTGGCACATACACAAAGCTTTCTTTTAAACTCCAAAAATCACTCAAACAATGAGAATGCCAACTTTTTTCCAGAAAGAATTTGGGTGGGTTGGATGCTTTAAGCACCGTTTTCCACGATGTCTCTGAAAGGGCAGGTGGTAAGGGGGAGGCAAGGGAGGCCGAGCACTCAGAAATGCTAAATGCTTCTGCTCTTGCTTGCTGGTTAAAAATTTCCAAGTTTGGTGAGCACCAGCACGAGAGGAAAGATACAGCCCAAAGTCTGCTTCCAGCGTTCTCTTTTTCTTTCATACCAGAGGTTGAACTCAGGACCTTGCACTTGCCAGGCAGGAGTTTAAGCTGTTGAGCTATCTCCCAGCCCTTCAGTATTAGTTTACTTATTTCAGATTGGAATTTCCCCCCTCTACTGTCTTTTGAGCATGCCATCTTACCACCCTGGATGAGGAGGAAGGTCTTTGGTAAAGACAAAACCACAGATAAGTGATGAGCACAGTAGCATACCCAAATTATCCCAGAGGCAGCCAATACAGTGGAAGAGAAATATGCTCTGGTTCTCTAGACACTGCACTGTGGGGAATGAGGAGGATAGGAGTAGACTGAATACCCACAGCCCCTTGCTCTCCAGATGGCACCAGGGAGAATGCTGAGAGCTTGGGGGCCTTGGAGCATGCTTTAGGCCAGAGTGGGCCCAGAGGGTAGGGCAGAGG
Source organism: Tympanoctomys barrerae (assembly GCA_002564285.1). Classification (NCBI taxonomy): domain Eukaryota; kingdom Metazoa; phylum Chordata; class Mammalia; order Rodentia; family Octodontidae; genus Tympanoctomys; species Tympanoctomys barrerae. The sequence continues at coordinate 6,036 of NDGN011479291.1, forward strand.
GTGGAAAGCACCTCAGTGAACAGAGGGCAGCCAGGGTGGGAAGTAACTTGCAGATGCCACTCCAGAATGGAGCCAAATGGAAGCCATTGAGAAGGTGGGCAGATGGGAAGCAGTGTTTCTCCACCATTACAAGGCTTATTCGCTTTACCTCTGCCACAGACTCTGCCCTTCCAGCTGCTAAGGCACAACCAAGGGCTATGTGAGCTGGGAAATATTCTCATCACATAGTGAGTAGGATGCTGGAGAAATTCCCGATCCTAACATCAGTTCCAGGAGACCGTGTTTTCTGAATGCGTATGAGTGGTGTGGCATTCAGAGGCTCCCACTCACTCTCATCTAGACTCAGGGACGGTACCCTCTGGGACAGAGTCCTGGCTCTGCTCATCTGAATTCCTGCAGCTTCCCCCAGTGAGCTCATCCATGCCTATGACTTCACCCACTGCTCTAATGAAACCCAAATCAGGGTTTTCAGCCCAGGCCTTCTGCCAGCCTTGCAGCCCTGACTGACTGCAGCTACAGGCTCTTTCCTCTTCTTCCTGACTGGCTGTCCCTCTCCAGGCCCTTAGCACATTCAATTTAGAATTCAGCTCCACAGAGACTTGTTTGTACCTCACGGTCTTACTCCTGTCTAGCAGAACCAACTGGGAACTCCGGCACCAGCTTTGCCTCCTCGTCACAGGTTCTAAGTCCATCCTGCCTGGGGGTCTTCAGGTCTTTCCTTTATGGTTGTAGCCAACCACATCTCCGTGCTTATCACCTCCACCTCTTTCCAAGTTGTCATTCTGACAGCCATGGGACGTCCTCTGTTCTCTCTCTCTGTATTACACCCAGCCCATATTTCAAGGTTCAAAACAAGCGCCCCCTTTTCCTGAAGGCTTACTGAGCCTTCAAGTCTCTGTTTTTCTCCTGGCTTGACCTTCTATTCATTCTACTGGGAAAAAAAGTTACTGAGAGTCTGCTGTGGACCCTGCGCTGGGCTGAGAAGGGGCTACAACAGTGAAGTCTGGCGTTCAAGGAGATTACAGCCCAGCGACCTCACAGCCCCTCATCACTTCATTATTTCCTCTCTCATCATGGTGTCTCCCCAGTCAAATTCATAAACATTCAACACTGAGCCTTAAATGCTTTTTGTAAAACCCATAATGACTGATAGCTTACAGAGTACATAACAAGCTCTGACTTAATCCTTATGGCTATATGCAAGATGACTATTTGAGTAAGACAAGAGGTACTCCGATCCTCATCTAGGTTAGAGAAAGATCTCCAGTGTGGAAAAAGATGTACGAAGGAATTAAAGAACCCATTTTGTGTTTGAATGGCTTTTTCCATGTCTAATCGGTAATTCAATATAAATTGGCAAATTTTAAAAACAATAACCAATAACTCATTCCCCGAATCCCATAATCGTGAAATAAGTTCCATTTTAAAATCAGAGAACAAATATGAAAATGATTTCATAACATTTTAATCATTAGAATTGCAGATATTAGGAAACTCCTAAGAGATTGCTCACAGAATAGAAACAGAAACACATTGAGAAACATTGGATACAAATTTTTAGATAAAACCAGTCTGTCATCTTAATGGCAAGAGAACCCAACCCAGGAGGCCACCAGGCATCGTCTCAGCAAGTACTTCCCGCAGTCAGGATCAAGGACAGAACTGCCTCAGAGAATATCATTTCTCATGTGTCCCCAAGGAGAAAAGATTTTTGTGAATCAGAAAAGGAAGAATCTCATTTCTCCCAAGTGCAGAATTTTTGCTATAAATTAAAAAATGGGAGCTGGGGAGATAACTCAGCGGTCTAAGCACCTGCCTGGCAAGCACAAAGACCTAGATTCGATCCCTGGTACCACATGTTGTGCCATATGCCATGCTAGCCTCACACCATGCCAGCCACTGAGACCAGGTTGTGGTGGTGTACCCCTGTAATCCCAGCACTGGGGAGGCTGAGACAGGAGGAACACTATGAGTCTGAGCTGTGTATTGAGAGCCTGTACCGAATAAACAACTAAATAAAATATTTTTTAAAAAATATGGGAAGCTATTTCTCTCCTCCAAACCTTAAATGAATGTAGATTAGATTCTTTGTCCAGAGGACCTAGTCTGGACTTCAACTTAGACAAGGAATTCAAGGAAAGTATGTCACTGCAGTTCAGAAGAGAACATCGCAGGCCAAACAGAAGCTCGAGAATTCAGTCAGTCCTAGACATGTATACATTGCCAAACTTCATCTTAAAAAATTCTCACTTACCTGCCAGAATATGCTGTCTATTGTGTTTCCGAGAAAACCATCGCGACCTTCTGAAGATACCAGCTTGGGCCCAAGAATTGTCATGAATTCATCGAAGTCCACCTGGCCGTCCCCTGGGAGGAGAAGATGCAGGAATGAATGGAAAAGCACCCGAGCCTGACTCGCTGAACCAGTGTGAGCATCTCTGCGCTTTTCTCCTCACATGACTTCAGTGAATGAAGAAGAGCTGGTAGCATTACTGCTAATTGTTTGATGTTCAGCAGTACTTGTGTTAGTGCTAGTTGTAAAACGTCAAAATAGCACAAGAAACCAGAAATTATCAGTACATCTAATATCTCAAATTCCTATTTGTCAGTACAGGAATGTACCCCATAGCATCGTTTTGATCAATGACATACTGTACATGCTGCCATGGACCCATATCGTTAGAATGGAGACAAAAAAATCCTTGTAACCTAGTGACATTATGGCTGTTGTACTGTCACTAGACTATATCACTGATATAGTCTAAAATATAGACTATATAGGACAACTATATAGGACAACTCCAGCAGAAAGGACAACTCCAGCAGAAGCTCGGCCACAACCTTATCTTGGCCCTAGCCAAGAAAGATAGCCCAGGTGTCTGTAGGCAAGAGTCTGCCAGAGTACAGATACAGAAATTAATCTCTACATGCACACTGGCCTTCAGTGAACATTCATTCAAAACTTATTTCCAAAAGCCAAGCAGATGCCATCATTAAGATGTCAGCCGTTCAGAACAGATAGCCCAGGAAGTGATCCTAGCGTAGATAGCACTTCAGCGAGGGTTAGGGAGGTTCCTTGGTGGAACCGCCAAGGAGCTACTCAGAGGGTATCAATTTTATTCTCACAACTAAACAAGATAAAGGGATCTAAACTTTCAGGCTCCCTGATATAAGCATAGTCACATGAATTCAAGAAAAGAGGAAGGGTCTTGCCATTAGGTCTCCATGCTGGTGGCCATACGCAGCGTAGACCCCCATACATTCCTACATACTTGTCCTGGATATCAACAGGTAGCACTTACTGGAAGCTGTAATGTTGGTTGCTTTGACCCTAATAGCTGTATTTCTTAAGAAAAACAAAGCACTGAAATCACCTTGACCTGCAGAACAAGATGTTTGCTCACAGAGTGTCATCCAATATTTGTAAAAGTGAAAATGTGAAAACCCAAGACACAGGAGAATGGCCCATTCTCCCCAGCACTGGACACCTCTACAAGCTGACTCCATGTGGTTTCCCCTCTCAGACAGGAACACTTGTGACCCAAGCGCCCCAGCCCTCAGCTCACCCCAAACCACCGCTATTGACAGCTGGGGCTGCATGGTCTAAACTGTCTCAGAGTTGAACATAAAATCTCAATACATGGCATCACATCCAGTGGGGCAAAAGTGGATTCTTAGAGGACAAATCTTCTTAAGTATCATGAAGGTCTACAACTCTTCCAGGGCTACAGTTCACAAACAGATGTAAGTTCTCTTAGCCACTTTCCTGTCCATAGACATAGTACCGATGCTGAGTTTGAAAGAGGCGATATTATCTTGGTTCATAGTTTCAATCTATGGTCAGCTGGCTCACAGGCAGGAGCAGGAATGCAGAGGGGCACACAGCAAAAAGAAGGCGCCCAACCCCTGGTGGCCAGAAAGCAGAGGGAAGGGAGGAGCAGGACCCCAGAATGCACCCTGGGTGCCTGCCTTGCTCTTCCTACGACCCACCTCCTATCCACACATTCAGCTACTGAACTCCTTGAGGACTGATGCACTGATGTATACAACGCCCCACGATCCAGTCACCCTCCACACACACGAGGCTGCTGGGGGATGTTTTAGATCTAAACCATAATAACAGTATTTCAGTGCTATTAAAATCTCATGTGGGTAGGGCAACTAGGGGAGCACATGTCCTAAAAGGTTCCTGTGGGTGGGGAAAGAACAGAGGTGGGAAAGAGGAGAAGGAGGGGAGAATGTAGTTGGAGAAGCTCTGGATCGATGCATGGCCCGAGTACAGACCGTGGTTCTCTAAAGTCTGGGTGTAGGTCCAGCAGACGTGAGTCTCACAACTCATCAAGTGTTAGACACTAAGGGATATGCATCTATAAAATGTGAGGCCTGCATGAGATCTTAGCTAAAATATATCTCAGGTGGGTCGCACAAGCCCCTACCCATCCACTTTGGATGGGGTGGTCCAAAGGAGGTGGCAAAACCCACACTTCTCAGCAAAACCAGCCTGTCTTTGAGCAGCCCTCCTTCCAAACAGGAAGCCTCTTGAAACCTCCCTCCAGAGGACTGGAGTCTGGCAGTGTGCACAGGGTACATCTCAAGGGTCTGCGTGGAACTCAGCCAAATCAGTCTAGCACCGGGGAGGACTCACAGGTGGCACACTTAGCTGGGGACATGCCAAGCCAATGGTCAGCAAGCAGAAATGGGGCATTGGAATGGGATGCTGGCCCCGGTGAAAGGAGCGTCCCACTGACTAGGGTCCGTGGCTGGAGAGGATACCTGGGGAGAGGCACGGGAGACCCTGTGGTATACTACCTGTGGCTTGACTTGGTGGAAAAGGTCCAGATCAGGTGAGGATTTACTTCTAGTTTAGGAGAGGAATTTTAGAATCCCAGACCTTTTATTGGTCAAAATATTACTTCTCCCCATACTGTAACTTATAATAAGGAATATAGGTTTGGCTTGGCCTTTGTCCCTATTTCTTGGAATGTAGCTTATAAAGGACATTCAATTTCTAAACGGCAGAGGTTCTAGGAACATCTTTTACTCTAATACTTGCTCTCTGACCCTGGTGTCTTTTTGCAAATTAATATATAAAAAATTACACTCATCTTGGAGAATTGGTAGACCCACATGCTGCATCTTGGTCATTCTTTACTCCTGTTCTTCCTCCTGCCCTCCCCTCTCCCCTTGACCACAAGTTCTGACTGGCCCAGAGCCCCTAAATCTCTGGGGAGATCTTGGCTGACAGGGATGACTCGGGTTCTTTTCAATTAACTTTATTGAGGAAGAAATAGCAATAAGACAGTTTCAAAACAGGTTGGTAGAACAGTTACAGTCACTAATATATTGTATATTGTTGTCTTTGTAGTAGTTATTCATAGTACAAGATGTAGACATGATATCTTGTCTAAACACTATTAGTACAAATCTTTCCTCTCATTAAACTAAGAGAAACTAGCTGTATATCTATCCTAACTATTGTGCATATACAGATATATATATTTTTCACTACAAAATGGTCCTTCATTTATGTCCCCCTTTTTTGTTTAGTTTTATCAGAGATGGCAATATGTAAATGGCAATGATGTGGGGTCTAATGAGGCAACTATATTGGAACCTAGATGGAGATGGGTCACTAGAAAGACCAAATCTGCTCCTGATTAGAAGCGTGGATCCCTCAGCTCTGTATTCCATCCTCCAGGAAGGTAAGAGGAGCTACAGACTGAGTTAATAATCACCCATGCCTGTGCAATGAAGCCTCCATAAAATCCCTAATCTAAGCAGTTGCAAAAGTGGAGGGTTGGTGAGCACATGGAGATGTCCAGAGGGTGTACGCCCCGTCACTTGTCCAAGGTTCCCAGGCCATCTGGCTGTTTCTGAGTTATATCCTTTTATAATAAAGCAGTATGAGTAAGTAAAGTACTGTCCTGAGTTCTATGACTGATCTTGATGTGACTGATGTTGATGTGATTGTTAATCCTAATTTGTCAGCTTCACTGGATTAAGAAACTCCTTGCAGATCTGTAAGGCATACTCCTGGGTATATCTGGATGGAGCATGGAGGTGTGGCCTTGGACACTATATCTGGTTACTGACCTCTTCTTCTCAAGCACTGCTGTCCAGCTCTGCAACCAGGCCACCATGAATTTAGCAGCTTCACTCCACCACACCCTTCTGCCATGATGTTTCTGATTTGGAGCCAGCTGACCGTAGATGGAAGACACGAGCCAAGTAAACTTTTCCTCCTTCAAGCTGTGGATATTGGGCATCTTGCCCAGCAGTGGCCAGGCCCATGCATACACCCAAGGAGGGTATCACTACAACCTCAGTTCTGGACAGAAGCACGGGTGAGACTGGAACATGCAGCGAGACGGGCTTGCAGGACTGAAAACTTAACCTGTGGAGATCTAAGGCTTATTCTAGGAAGAGAGTAACAGAACTGAACTGAACTGAACTGAAGGACATCCAGTCAGTGTTTGCAGAAAACACTGGGGAATTTCTTGTAGAGGGAGAAAGAAAACTATCTTTGGGTGCCAGAAGTACTAAGTGCTATGCACTGAAAGTACAGGGGAATGTTTTCTTTTCACATACACTTCTATTATTCTCATTGGGCAAAGGAAGATTGCTCTGCCCCCATAGTAGGAGAAATAACTAGGGCGAAATCTCTGTCTCCATCTCCATCTCCATGTCCCTGTGTCTGTCTGTCTGTCTCTCTCTTTCTGTCTTTGTCTCTGTCTCTCTCTGTCTCTGTCTCTGTCTCTGTTCATCTGTCTGTCTCTCTCTTTCTCTCTCTCACTCTCTCTGAACTTCAGTAAACAAAGAATCCATCTAATATACAGCTCAATGGTATTTGCCAGCATTGTATATCTTCTATTCAGATTTATATTGAAGCAGCAGAACTAAGGTGACTGAACACCTTGGATGGGGAACATCCCTACCATCAGCAATGCTGCTCCCAGAAGCCGAGCTCCTATAGCCCTCTCACCCCATCCTTTCCAGAAGAATGGAGACAAATGCAGCATTAGAGGTGAGCTTTATATAAAGGCCCTCCCTCTATAAACCAGAAAGCACAGACTGGGTCTGCCAAGTCTAATGATCACAGCAATGATATCCAGCATTAACCAAGAACTCACAATGTGCTGGGAAATGTTTAAAGACATTTCAACACAGAAGTCATTGCTCAGTATTTACAGGGCATCCAAGACATTAGGGGACATCAAAGTCTGTTTTGGCTTCGGTGGTCCTGAGAATTGAACTCCTGGCCTTCACAGTGAGCTATATCCCCTGCCTTTTTTCAGAAGGGGCCCCATTAAATTGTCCAGGCTGGCCATGAACTTACAGTGCTCCTGCCTCAGGATCCTAAACCGCTGGAATTAGAGACTACAGACATTTTAAAGGATGTCTCCATGCTGACGTGTGTAAATCTGTATTATTATAAATAATGCAAGGGACAGGTAACAAAATCCATGAAAGTTCACACTGCTTACCTAAAATTCCTTATTTTCAGCTATCCTATTCACCCAAACTTTACATTAAACCTTCCCTGAATTACCTAGAATGCCAATACAGTGTAAATGTTTTGCAAGTCATTGTTACACTGTATTATTTCTAGAATATTAACACTGTCTGTGTATTCTCACTACTATTGCAACTTTTCATAATTGTCATTATCTGCAGTTGGCTGAACATGCAGAGGCAGCGTCACTGAAGTCTCCCAGCAACCCATTATGCAGATGAAGAAACTGATGCCCAGAGAGGGTAAGGAAACAGCCAAAGCTTCCACAGGGAGCAAAGCCAGCATCTCAATGTCAGTAGGCTCTTGTGCTTTTGCTGCCTCTACAGAGTCCAGTATGGACAGGTTCTATCTGGAACAATGTCCCCTAATCTAGACATCCCTTAGCAGGAACATTGTGACCATCAGCTGCCTGATGCTAGACAGTGGCACATGGAAGTCTAAATGACTCTGCAGTCTGGATCTTACATTTCAGGCAGGCTCTAAGGGTCTTGTTTATCATTTTTAGGAGTAATAAGTAATAAGAAATATTTATTTAACACTTTCTAGGCGACAGGCACTGACCTCAGGCCTTTTTGTATGCTAACTTGTTTAATTCTACTCCAACATTAATGCACATTTTAGAGATGAGAAAATCCCAAATCAGAACCCTGATATTAACTCCACAGTACACCATACCCCTCCACATCAAAGCCCCTAGCACATGGTTCTGCTAAAGATTCATTTCTTTTTTCAGGTTTGGGAGTTAATAGGAAGGAGTTGATAGGATCCTTCTCCTATCTGGCCTTTAGGAAAGAATTTAACAGGAAATTAGGAAAGATGGGCTTCAGAAATTTTAATGCAAATGACAATTGCATAAAAGCCAGATGCTCCCCAACATGCCATTTTGCTGATAGTTGGGGTCACATTCATTCTGTACAGATGGTGAATTCTCAGAGGACCCACATGGGTAGAACCCTCCACACATCTGAGATTTCTTCTGCCAAAAATAATCAGTCTGATAAATAAGGCCTGTCCAAGCCCACCAAGGTCCCATCAAATTGCTACTGTGAATTCACATGGCACCAAAGAGAGTGGTGGAATTCTAAGGAAATGCAACACCTTTCATGGAATGCAAAATCATTTTCCATTGCAAAAATTTCATTTAGCTACATGGTTTTACAAACCTTGAGCAAGGAGTTGATTGCAAAAAGAAAGAGTAGAATTCACTCCCACCAAGCCTCCTTCTTTCTTCTGCTACAAAATATCATGATCCACTTAGCAAGAAGTACAGGAAGGGAACCTGCTAAGGACTGAGTCTTCTTGCTTCCCACTGTTATGTGAGTCAAAGTAGTGAACTTGAACTAGGGCAAGAAGCTGCAGGAGGCCTGGGACTGCTCAACATTCATTAAGATCAACCAGCTGAAACTTTCAGGAAGAGGTAAAGTAATCATAAAAGTCACTGCAAAATAATAGTAATACTAAAAAAAGATGGAAAGGAGCATACAGGAAAAAAGTGATGGGCATTGAAGAGCACAGGGACACAGTTTAGGGGGAAGAAAAAAGGTTGGAGACTCTATCCAATGACAAACTGTGGACAACAGAAAGATGCACAAGGTACAACCTAGCTTCCTAGGTTGTGGAGCCTGTAATCCACTACCTAGGCCAGAATCAAGTGATGGGGATGGTTGACCAAAAACACTGGGATGGAGCAGGGAAAACACCACGTATTAAGCTCCAAAGAAGTCGTTCTCAATAGTTTTGCAATGAGCTTCTCAAGGAAGGAGCCTCATAAGGTGGAGAGGGAGACATGGTGGGCAATCTGAGCAATGGGAAGAACATCTACAAAGATGGAGAAAGTCTGGGAGCAGCAGCTGTCCTCCCTGGATTCCTGCAGAAACAGGATGGGATAGGCCCAGGAGGCATGGCAGTCTGAAAAGCTGTCCCTCCGCACAGTCAGTGAGAAGCACCCACTGGATATAGGAGCATTAGTGTTGTGTTTACCCAAAGATCAACCTGGTGACAGGGTACAGGCTGCACTATAGGGGGCAGAGCTGGCTCAGGAAGGAGTCTTGAATCAGACATCAGAAAAGAAAGGCCAAGGTAGACGAAGATAACTGAAAACTGGACCTAGGCCAGGGTATTCAGAATGGAATTTGTTCAGTAACTACAACAGTTGTGATATGTCAACTGGGCTTGAGTAAGAACAACCTAGCCAATTAATAAGTTCTGGGCATGTATACGGATGATTGACATGTGGGCCAGCAAATGAAGATGGGAAGAGCCATCCTGGAGGTAAGCGGCATCAACCAATAGGCTTATATCTTGAGTTTCTCCTTTATGTCTGAGAAGCTCTGGTCTTTGTAAAGTTCTAAGACATTAGTCTTCAGTTTCTTCAGGCTTGCAGTGTATAAGCTTAAGCATTTCCATGCAGACTCTTCAGCTTTCCAACAAACACTCTCATTGCAGACTCTGCAGTGAGTTTCTAGGCCTTTGACCTCTGACTGTGCTGAGTCCCTCCAGTTCTGCAGCCCACAGTGGGCCATTTTGGAATCTTCTATCTCTGATTCAATAGATTGGGATTCTTGTGACTGTCAAGCTGTAAGCCTAGCTAATAAATTTCTTTTCTCCACTGCTATATATAGTTTATATTGTATCTGTTCCTCTAGAAAACCCTAACACAGCAGCTGAATAAAACAGAAGGGAGGAAAGGAAGCAAAAGTGACTCTGAACACAGTGTGGTGGCCCACACCGGAAATGCCAGCACTCTAGGAGGCTAAGGCAGCACTGCAAGTTCAAGTCCAGCCTGAGCAACTCATCAAGTTACTGCGACCTTGTCTCAAAATTTAAAAATACAAAAAAAAAGAACAGGGATGTAGCTTGGTGTGAAGATCTGATTTCAGGTCTTCAATCCTCAGTATCATCAAAAGCAAATGCAAAACAAAACTGAACAAATTTTTAGAAAAGAAATAAAAAATTATCATTAACTTTCAGATAATAGAAAGTCCAGTCTAGGCTAACAAGCACGTAGCTGCAGCATTCCCTTAGTTGGGTGTGTCTCTTGTCCTTTAACTTGAGCTAGGAAAGCTAGACTGGGGAAAATAAAGGCATCAGGTTTTGTTTTACACTTTTGTTTTTACTCTTTCCTAGGTGCATCACTACCAGCTGTCCCAGTTAAAGGAGCCTTAGAAAGGTGGATGAGGCTCTGGGCTCCTGGTGTTCTCTCCTTCCCTAGGTGATCCTCAACATACCTTCAGAAGGGTTTCGCCATTGTCCTTGTGTCACCAAGAACATAGCATTGTCCCTCTCTGCTCATCTACTACATCCAGACAGCTGGTCCCCACCAGCCTCCCCCCCAGTCACAAGCAAATGGCTCTCACCTTGAATGAGTATCCCAACCTGAATGAGCACCCCACTCGAGACAGGGGAAAATGAAAGCCTAACCCAGCTCTCCCCACTCAGCTTCCTTTGGCCAGTGCTTTAACTTCAACCATGTATAGAGTGTTTCAGACTGAAATATGTACACTTCAAGATTAATAAGTTGAGATATAGTCTCCAATGTAACTGTGCTTTTGGAGACAGAGCCTTTAAGGAGGTCATTAAGACCAAATGTGATCATCCGGGTGGAGACTTAATCCAACAAGATTCCTGTTCTTATAAGGATAGGAAAAGACAGTAGCAGTGTATGCACATGCAGAAAAGGCCTAATAGGACATAAAGAAGGTGTGACAAGCTGTGGAAAGAGACTTCAGAAGAAACACTGTCCACACCTTCTGGTTGGACTTCTAGCCTCCAGAACTGTGAGAAAGTAAACTTCTCCTTCTAAAGCCATCCAGGCTCTAGTATTTTGGTATGAAAGCCTGAGCTCACTGATCCACATATGTGATGTCTGCATTCCTTTTCTCTCATTGTTGGGACAAAATACCTGACCCCCAAATTAAAGAAGGAAAAGTGTATGTAGCTCACAGTTAGTGGAGGTTTCAGTCCATACTCAGCTGGCTCTAAGACACAGTGGCACATGGCAGAGGGCAGCTGTTCATGGTGGCGGAAAACAGCAAAGAGCAAAAGGAGGAGCAGCAGCTGCTACAGCGAGCATGCCTCTTTCCCTCCCTTTTGTTGTTTGCAGATTACTCAACCACTCACACTCAAAATCCCCACATTGCATCACGAATTAATCACAAACTGTAGAAGCTTCCCCCAATGACTGCATGAGGCTTTAGGGGGACAACTAGACACTAACCATAGCAGGTGGGAAATGGCAAAAGGCTAAACCTGGGAGGTCTGGGATTATCTCAGTTTGCAGCACACAGTTCTAGAGCTCGGAAGGAAAACCTTGTATTCCAAATTCAATTGCTCTTGTGCCTTAGGACTGGAAATTCAGTCAAAAGGCTACCATTTTCATAACCGGTTACATACTATGTGAGAAGAAAGAAGGAAAAGGCAGTGGAAGGCAAGAGCCTATGAGAAAAAACTAGAATGAAGGAGACATATATATATATATTTTCCCCAGGGAGATATTCTAGACATTCAATATAGGGTAGGTAGCTGGCTTCTGGTAATGTTAACTGTCACAGGGACTAAATAGGATGAAGACTGAAAAAGTGACACTATCTGGCTGGTCACTGGCAATGGCAAGGAAGTAAGAGAGCAAACACAGGCTCTTGTCCAGCAAGGAGCTCAGGAACAGACACTGGGCAGAAGACGACTTCCAGTGCTAGCTTCCCCGTGTCCCTTTTGTTCTCCCAAGAAGGGCAGAAGCTAGTTTTCTAGGGTTGACTCGCAGGATGCACTAAGTGCTAGTGTTCAAAGCCGAACCTCACTCCTAGGAAGTGTTTCCCACCTATGTGACAGGTTCAGCCAAGGTTAGTCTACTTGACATAAGCCCACAATTATCTCTGTCTTCTGTGTGGAGGAAGGGGGCCTGAGCAAGGTAGAATATTAAAGAATTAACTTATTTCTCCTCCCTGCTGGTAAGATATCTTTCTCAAGAATCCATGTGGAAAGGACGTTTTAAGGCAAGAAAGACCTAGGTTTCTTAATAGCATCAAGGCCCACCTTCTATCCCACAGTTGTGAGGTATTTTCTAACCTTCAAAGAATAGCTTTGGCTTAAAATTTCTTATCTGAGATACGTTAGGCAGTAAGTACACTTTAAGAATCAGGATGTAATGACTGCAGAATAATCTCAACTTTGGGATTAAAGAGAATGAAGATAATTACTCATGTGGTTTTGCTCATCTTTCCATTACTGTAACCATGAAGCTAGCAAATGAAAAATTCACAGCAGCTTTAAAAGTGAAGGATAATCATAATCTCCTTGAATAAATCTGGAGCAATATGCACTAACCACAGCTCCAATGAAGCAGATGAGGAAATAAAACAGGTGATCTACGGAGGCTGCACTCTTAGAAGCAGCTGCCAGGGAAGGGCAAGAAGAGGTGTAAGAATTGTGTACCATCCCTGTCAAGCTTAGAGACCAGGGGACTGCAAAACCTGGACACCAGGGAGCCAGTTTCTGACTCTGTACACTCAGATTACTAGGAACCCAGGTCTAGCATCTTGTGCTGTCCTCATCAGCCCTTTTCTGTCCCTTCTTGTGCCGCTCTTTCAACCTCCAGTTCCAGGTACAACCCCAACATCTAATACAGGAAGATATGCCAGCATCAGCCAGTAATGCTCCAAGGGAGTGCCCTAGGCTCTGGCCTCTTCTGTGGAGAAGAGAGCTCTAAGCTGGTTGTTGACATTAGGGACCCATTCTTTAAATATATAGTTCCTTGATCATGATTCTTTAAATTCTTCTGTTCAGATTTAGAGAACTGGTGAGTGGAAGGAAGAGGAAAAAGGAGTGAAATCCTGCCCAGTATCCTTTTTTAAATACTTACTAGATACCAGAAACAGCTACTGCACACGTCAACTGACAGCTGTGGTATTCTAAAACCCAAGGGAGGAGACAAATGTGGTCAGTGACATCCACTCTTGCTGACGTTGGCCAACACTAGCGCTCCTGCTCTCCAGATTAAAAATTGGAAATAGCCAGGCTTGGTGGCGCACGCCTGTAACTCCAGCACTCTGGGAGGCTGGGTGTTATGGTTTGGACCTAAAATGTGCCCTCAAAGCCTCATGTCTCAAAGATGGGGTTTTTGGAAGATAAATGACTCATGGATTGATTCACTGGTGAATTTGTAGCTAAATATGTTGTTAGGAGCTGGGGCTGGTTAGGGTAAGTCCCCCGGGGAGTGACTTGAGGGCATATCTCCCTCCCTGATCCTCTCTCCCTTGTCTCCTTCCAGGTGCCACGGTGTGAGCAGCTAGCCTCAGCCCAGATGCCTCCACTGTGCCCTTCCTGCTAGGAGCCAAGCAACTATGGGCCGAATTCTCTTTTAAAAAAAAACAAAAGTGAGACAAAATAAACTTCTTTTCCTTTAATTGGTTGGCGTCAGATATTATATCTTAGCAACCAGACAGTGACTTGATTCAGAATCCAGAGATCTCAAATGTGAGCCCAACCTGAAGAACTGTCACTTTGTGAGATGCAGCTCAGTGCGAAGGTCCTGGGCTCAATCCCCAACACCCCAAAGACAACAGCAGCAAAGAAAACTAGAAGGAACAACAGAGCTTAGTCCATAAAAGAAGAAAATCAGTAACGACTACCAGGGGAGGAAGAAAGTTTAAGAAACACCAGTTTGGGGCACCATACGCTGCCCAAAAAGAACCCCCTGCTGAGGGCAGGGTAAAGAAACAAGAGGCTGAGGCCAGAGAGGAAGCAAAATGGACCGCACCTTTTGGTCCATTTTGGCAAGGCAAGGATGCCAGCATGCAGGAACAAAGTCAAAGTCTCTTTGCAATCTACTGGCAGAAAACTGCAAGTTCTAATTCAAGTTGACAAATACTTACCCCATCCCATTGTGTGGCACCGGTGTGCTAGACCTTGGGGATGTTGGCAGTGAGGAGGGAAGACAATGGATGGCAAGGACCACCAAGGACTCCAGAATGCAAGTCTGTTATCAGAGGGGAAATCCACAGAGGCAAAAGGAAGGAGAAAGAGCTAGCATCCTGGTCAGTGGTCTCCAAGGTGGGACCACTACCAGGTGTGTATGGAGAAGCTGACAGAAGCTTCATGTACATTCATTCTTAATTATCCTTTTTCATCTATATTTCAGAGTATATGCTGTAAGGGACGAGATGTATGAGTAGAATATTTAATATGGTAAATAAAGAACACAAAGGAGTACAGTGCTCAAGCTGGGAAAAAATGTTATTGTGCACCCAGAAAACTGAAATCTCCACACTGTGAACTTCTTACTGAAGCATTTCTACTTCATATGTGCCTCTGTTATGTTGCCTCAAAAATAGTGTATCTATATATTAATTTTATGTAGGTAAGTATAAGGAGTATTTGAAAAATATAGTATATTACAGGGGTGGCTAGTGACATCATAATAAATAGAATCAGAGATTTTCATATAACCTAAAACCCTAATATAATAACCTAAAATCCCAATCTACTCATATAAATACCTTGAAGCTTTGCTATAATTAACCTAAAGGCAGAAGAAAATAACAAAGAAAGAAAGTGATGAGAGAGAAGATAGACGATAAAGGGCAGAAATTGGCGACTTGAATGTCACAGATAAGAAAAACACAAATATCTAGACTGTTCAAATATACAATAGCAAGACACTTTCTCTGGGGAAAGAAAGGTAGGATTAGGCCTGCTCCAGCTAGTAGGAGGCCAAGTAGTCAAAGTGATGAACTCCAAGCTGAGCACAAGAGTCGAGGTACTTTTCTTCACAACCACAATGGACGGCAGATATTGGCACGCCTATTTCACTAAGGCATAAAGGAGGCTTAGATACTAGGTGACCCCTACCATACTGTGGCACTAATTATAACAAAATACAGTTCCTGAATTTAAAACATTTCAGTCCATTACATCATATTGTCATTGTAGATATCTATTTATGTATGTATTTATTTATTTTTATGTGTTTAGGACAAGGGTCTACAGGGTCTCACTATGTAGAGCAGACTCCTAGTGATCCTCCTGTTTTCAGCCTCCCAAGTGCTGGAATGACAGGCATGTACCACCACGTCCAGTCTCAATCTCCATCTCAGTCACCCTGGAGTGGGGCCAGCACAGCACGCTGGGGATCAAACCCAGGATACTGCATTCCGCCTAAGCAGGTGCTTTAGTCCACTGAGCTATCTGGCCAGCACTGCAGATGATAAGTTAAATAATATAACTGTAATTAGCAAATTATTAAACATATCCCAAGTACTGTAGCAAAGACCGATGCCTCTTAAGCATTCACGCAACTCATAGAAGCATAGGATTAAATGCAAAATCACACATGGAAAAAACCTTAACTGACACATCAAATGGAAAGAATAGATCATTTTCCAGCTAAAACTCAAAGAAAACAGAATCTGATAGTAAATATTTAAGCAGAGATTCCTAAGTCACCCTGAAATTGAAAATACTCTTGTGATCAATAAAGAAGACAAATTTTCATCAACGAAGAATGAATTTTAAGGAAAGTGACAGTGTGAACACTACATATCTCAAATACATAGAAATTAATCAAAGGTAAATTTAGAGGTCAATTCAAAAAGCATTAAAAAGAATTTCATTGTTTTAAAAGATGAGAAAAAGGGAAAGTAAACACTCAAAAAAAATTAGAGAAGTTATACATTAAAGTAAGAGGTAACAATCTAATAAGGTTCAGGAAAAATCAGTTAATAATATACAAACAATGCAACCAGTGCATAGGAAAGAGAGATCCTCAGAAAAAAAAACTAGGAAATATACAAAGACTGGAAAAATCTAATACAGATTCAAATTCAATTCAAAATAAAGACTTAAAATCTATGTGAAACAATTCCCATACAAAAATTCTAAACTTTAAGCTGTAGCTGTAAAATCTAATGTATTTACTTATGGTACCAAGGATTGAACTCAGGGCCTTGTGCTTGACAGGCAGATGCTTATGCCACTGAGCTACCTCCCTGGCTGTAAAATCTAATTTAAGATGTACTAAAAATAAGGCCAAGTACAGATTATTCTAGGACTTGAGTCCAGTTTAATAGAAGAAACAAATCAACTGATATAATAAATCAAATTAATAGATACAATAAAAACTGTGGATATCTGTTAGGATGTTGCAGAGGCTCTGGGTATGATATAGGATTCCTTTAGGATGTCTTTAAAATTAAGAAAAGAATGATCCTTCCTTAATGGAGTGAGCTACACTCACAGGAAGCCACATGTGTCTTCGCTCATGGGAGGAATTCCCAATAAAATAAGCAGCACCCCAAGGATACTTGCTATGGTTGTCATTCAATGTTGTTCTCAGTGTTATGACTTTGAACATGAGTAAGAAATGTCACGGTAGGGGTGGAGAAAAGATTATCACTATTCAGAGGACAGGGTGACTGTCCATCTAGAAAAGAGAAACAACTCCATTGTGACGCTAAGGAATTCAGTAAGACAGGCTAGGGTAGCTCCCTGGCTCACACTGAAGAAGATCAATCCTTTTCTTCTGTGACTGTAATAAACATCTAGAAATTTAACAGAAAATAAGAGTTCAGGTCTGTGTGAGGTAGCAGATGTTCCAACTCCTCTCGCCAACAGCCGCAGCCCGAGCCCCAGAAGGGCAGCCCAGAGAGAAGGAACAGAGTGTTGTACTTGCCCAGGGCTGGCAGCAAGAAGGCTGCCCCTGTTCCCTCAAATAGGCCCTGAAGGGTGTGGAGTGGGAAGCCTGATGCCACAGCATCCCTGCTCCTGGCGGGGACCAAGGGAAATGGAAGCCCCTCCTCACCAAGCAAGGGTGCCCCCTTGCTCCAGGTTGGGCCCAGCATGGAAGCCACAGGGCTTCTCTGCCTCTTGGTCTGCCTTTGCCCTTGAGGCCAGACTTGGCAAGAAGAAGGATGAAGCCAATTGCTTTGCATTAAGGCAAGA
>NDGN011479294.1:0-16765 GCA_002564285.1 Tympanoctomys barrerae
TACTGAGCTATGGAAATCAGGCATGGTGGTGCATGCCTATAATCCCAGTGCTGGGCAGGCTGAGACAGAAGGATCACCATGAGTCCAAGCTGCATAGTGCAGCCCTGGACCAAATAAATAAATAAAAGATTAACTTTTGCTTAATAAAGATCTGATTCACTGATTTTCATTAATGTGGCAGAATGGTTATGAGCTGGACCTTTCTTGGTCTCAGGAAGGAAAATGACTTGGGGTAAAAAAAATCTGCATTTGAGAGAAAAAGTTAGAAATCTCATTGGGATCCTACAATTTAAAAATTGTCCCTTCCTGAGAAGATTCTCCAAAGGGAGATCAACTACTCACAAACATATTCTTTCTTTCTCCTGTTGTCCCTCCCTGATTCCTTTTTTTCTTCTTTGCCCTCATTCCTTCCATTCCTGTTATTTAAATTTTTATACATTGAATTTTGGCACCACAATCTGATCAATTACTTTGATGATAGCACTATGTAATACAACAATCATTGTTAAATTTCTATCTTGTTTTGAAGTTCTGTACCATTTCTATTGATTTTGTATTGTTTTGTTTTTGTCTTGTTTTTGTTATTTTGTTTCTTTCTTAAAAAATGTATTTGATACAGGGTCTCACTACACAGCTCAGACTGGTAGTGATCCTCCTGTTTTCAGCCTCCCTAGAGCTGGGATTACAGATGCGCACCACCATACCTGCATTATGTTCCTGGCTCAGCCAGGAACCTCCATTCTCCTTCACAATTTATAACTAGATGTCCCCACCCCACTTGATCATCGTAGAGCTTGGGGGCGGTGTATGGGTCGCTGGAGCATGATAACCATTAGTGGGTCAGTCTGCTGTCGAGCATACAGCTGATTGTGATGGTGAGAGGAGGTGAGTCCCTGGGATGTGGCCTGGGGGATCTGTCCCTCTTCCTCTTCCATTGATGCCTCTCTCTGCTTTCTGCCTGTTTTGCCATGAATTTCTATTCCTCTGTATGCACCTCTGCCATGTTGCCCTGCCTGGGAACCAGCTGACTATGGCCTGAAGCTGCTACAAACTGTCAGCCAAATAAGACTCGCCTTTAAACTGTGGGGTCAAATATTGTGTCCCAGAGATGAGGCAAGGAGCTATGATATTTCTCCTTTTCTCACTAGACTATTTTGTCACCCAAATCTAGAATTTTCCCTAGTTCTATTTTATCTCTTTTTTTAACAAAGTGTTCCCAAAATCCAAGTTGACCATTCTTGCCACTCTCTTTTGTAGCAACTGTACGTGTCTTCTGCCGATACTTCTTAAGCATGTACTCAGAACTAGGCACTCAGCTAGGGCTGCAGTGTAGTGGCAGACATAAGGCTTTTAGAAAACAGACATTAGCAAACATCCTGGGAGTGACTGCTGCTGTAAAGCTTCCTGGGTAGCACAAAGTTGTGAATACTAATAGGAGAGGTCAGTGAAGGTTTTCCTGAAGAAATGTAGAATTAAAACTGAAGCCAAAAAGGTGAAAAGAGGTTAAGTTATGAAAAAGAACAGAAAATTCCAGAAACAGGAATCCCACCATCAAAGGGTCTGAGTCAGGAAAGGACCTGGCACATGTGGGGAGGCCAAGATTTCACGGACTTAACAGATGACCATCTGGCATCTGGGTCGTCTTTGACTGAACTGCTGAAACTGTTTCAGTGTTTACTCTTTTGGACTAATCTTGTCTATGTCGCACCTTGCTGCCAAAAAAGACTTTCCAAAATGTAAACCTTGTCATGCTACAAATTCCACCATGGTTTCCCACTACTTACACAGTGAACGTGAAATTCCTAAGGAGCACACAAAATCCTTCAGCTCCTTTCGCTGTGTCTCCCAGCCCCAAGTACTGATGATGATGTGTGGCTCTACAAAAGAATCCTGTCTGTGCACTTACTTATGCCGGCGACAATAGCTACTTCCTTCACCTAGAATACCTTTGTCCTGAACAACAGCCACTTGTCCTTTAATGGCACTCAGATTCTGTATTTCCTATACAGAAGTCAGTGAACTAGGGTCATGACCTAAACCAACTCTCTGTTAGTGTATGCCCTGGACCTGAAAATTGTTTTTACAGCTTTTTACAAGTTAAAACGAAGTAAAACTAATAGTGATATTTTATGATATGTAAAAACTAAACCTATGTAAATTTCAATGTCATAAACATAGTACTTTAAAGCATAGCCATGTTTATTTGTTGGCATTGCCTAAGGCTGTTTTTGCACTATAGTAGCAATAAATTGTTGCAAAGTCAATTTAATCTTCAAAAATGAAATATTTATTATCTGGCCTTCAATAGAAAAACTCAAAGAAAAATCAGAGAAAAAAATTGACCACTCTAAGCTCTTCCCTGAACTTCCTAGAATCCTTTTCACCTGAAAAAAATAATATTCTCAGAGCAAATCAATTACCTTGACCACTATCCAAAACATATAGCAGAAAAATATTTTTAAAACTCATGCATACTAATTTGATTTTTACTTTTGTTTCTTTACTTGGATGATAGAAGCAAAAATAGTACCCATCTCAGAAGCTTTTCCATGAGGATAAAAGCACTTAATAGAATAAAGTGTGTAGAACAGTTCCTGTTATATAAAAAATGTTCATTTACTGTGTTTTTTCCTTTTCATAAATCTTATATATCCATTTCTTGTCACGCTGCCCTGTGTTGCAGTTCTTTTAGCATTATGAGTTAACTGTGATGTTTCTTCTACTTACACCAAATGTCTTCTCAATAAGTGTTTCTAGAATGAATTGAGTGGTACCTACAGAAGGAGAGAAAAAGTGTGAGTTGTGTTGAGTACTACACTAACATTTAATATTCACATCACCAATTTTCTTTGAGTTTCTTTTGTACATTTAGTTGAATTTAAAAAATGCATTGAAGTCAAGAATAATTTTCATTCAAGTGACAGAAAGTATAAAGAATTGTTAACCAAACTAAAGAAACTACGTTGTTCAGCCCCAGTAAATAATTCTGAACTTTTATTACCTTGTGGACCCTAGTTTGTTATTGGGATTATTTTGGGTTATGTATTCACGCTGTTTAATTCCTTTGTATGTTCTTCCACCAATGTCTTTTTTCATATCTCTCTTCCATGGGCTTATTTATCTCCTACATAGGAGAGTATATTTCACTAAGTTCAAAAACAAGAATAGATGTTGTCAAAATGTCAGAAATTGAAAATTATTAGGGCAGGCCAAGTAGCTCAGTGGATTAAAGCACCTGCTTAGGTAGACCCAGGGGTCAGGTGTTCGATTCCAAGGCCTGCCATGGCAACCCCATCCCTGGGGTTGAGACTGGGCATGGGCCTATAACCCCATTTCTTGGGAGGTTGTAAACAGGAGGATCACTTTACGAGTCTGACCTACACAGTGAGATGTTGCACACCCTGTCCTAAATACAAAAAAAAAAAAGAAAAGAAAGTCAAAATTATATCCATGTTAAATATCAACATGCACATATATATATTTCACACAATATGTTGGATATTTTAAACTGTTTTATATTAATTTGATAGTACAATAGAAATTCTACTTCACTTTAAGATGTGTCTATTGCAGGGATTTAGAGCAAATTTGTCATTTTCACTGACATACTGGCATAGGTTTTCCAGAAGTCTGTTTCCATTAACAACTTGCAAGCCCTTTGGAATTAATTCATCTTGCAAGAACAAGACTGGGAACAAGCTTAAGGCAGTAGGAGAGAGCTGTTAGTTACAGAGGAGAAGTGACTTTGAAAGTAGCAAATCATCTACCTGGGCTACTCCTCTACCACCAACTGATATATACTTCTTATATGTAAATGTTGAATCTGATTGCTTTTAGAATCTTATTATAAGATGTGGGGGTGGGGAGAAGGGAAAGGAAGAAAATAGAGAGGAAGAGAGAAAAAGGAGAGGGTAAGGGAGGGAAGGGGAAGCAACCATTTGTGGAACTGCAGTTAATTTAATTCTAACAACAATATTATGAAGTTAGTTCAATAAAAAGAGAAACTGAGGCATAGAGAGAGGCATAATTTGTCTTACATTACATGATTAAAAGATAGCAGATCTAAGATTAAGCCCAGGCAGTTTTACTCCTGTATCTGTTATCTCACCCTTAAATTTGTAACATTTCATGTAAAATATCCACCTTTAATTACGTCATGTGCTATGTTACATAATATAGTATTTATATGTATTATCTGATTTCAATACATTTCTGTTACTTCTTGTGCATTAGGTAGGGTCCTCCAGAATAACAGAATCAATATAAAGTATATGTATCACCCAAAGAGCATTTATTAGGTGGGCTTTATTACAGGGTAAGAGGAGAGTTACAGTGGCTGTGTATGGAATGAGAAGTAGAAGAACCCAGAATAGTATAGAGCCAGGGGGTCCAGGAGCAGACGAAAATCAGAGGCCTGAAAGCTTACTATAAAGTCTCTGATGTGAACCTGCATCAGAAGATTAAAGGTCTGTGTTGGAAGGTTGAAGAAGCTGGAGGACAAGATAGAAAGGTGATTGTGGGGACCACGGCATTTCCAGGACAAGGAGTTATATCCTTTCTCCTTTTCATGCTGTCCAGGCTACTAATCTATCGTTTGGTGCCACCTCCATATTGGATGGGTCCTGTCCCCCTCAGTTTGCTGGCCTGCACATCAACCATCCACAGACACATTCAGAATTTACAAATGTGCTTGGTGTTGCTCACTCAAGGAAAATGGACAGGTAACAGTCACAAATGACCCCTTGTGGACTTGACAACTGAACACATCACCTTAGACATTTTAATCTCCACATGCAATAGTGAGTTCATAATTACTTCCAACATGGTACAAATGGAAACGAGCTAAATCCCTCTCCAGAACAGAAAGCAAAGTTTTTCTCTGAGTGTTGCCTACTTTTCTCCTGAAATTCCATAAGTAACATATTAGAGTATATATTTAACACACTTAAGTATGGTGTTAAAATAGTCAACAGGAAAAACATAGATACTTCCTTAACATGTGTATACACACACACACACACACACACACACACAAGCATATTAATGAAATAAATAACTTCTCATGACAGCTATACCTTGTTTTTATAATTGGTCCCATGGTCACAGCTGGTCATAACTACTTCCTCTCACTACACATTCTATTTCTCATGAACATCAACAGCCAGCTTAGTGGCTCTTGTTTCTATACTTGGTGGGGTGATACATATTTTCTTTCCTGGAGACTCTAGGCCATTTTTATCTTCCCAGATGGGGTTGTTATAGTTTCCCATTGACCTTAATAACGAGGCAGGCTAATATTAAAAGGCACAGTAAAGATCTCCTGCATTTCAAATATATTCTTTCTTTTTTCTGCTGTGTATAGTATGACTTCCCCTTAGTAGTCTTTATCAATCACCCCTGTCAACACCATAACTCCGTTGTTTGCTTGTTGACGCAGAGGCAGGAGGAGTTCAAAGTGACTAGGGGGAAGTGTTGGCTTCCACTTCAGTGGAATCATTGTTGTGTCTACTGATACAAGACCTTGTCCCTTTGAAACTAAGTCTTCTAGGCCAGCAGTTCCAAGACTTCAGGAGGAGGAAGCAAAACTTTGCAGTGGGTCATTAGGGACCATGCGGACTGTTGCTCTTTCTACTTCCACTTCTTGATTCCTGGACCTGTGAGTTCTGTCTATGGCAGAAATAATACTGGATGTTGGTGCAAAGTGTATGTAGCCTTCTGGTCTACCTTTGCTCCAATCCTATAGGTATTTCCACTTATTTGACACTGTAATCAAATCTTCCAAAAGCTATTCTGTGTTTCTCACAATCCAGTTGTTTCTGCTTAGTGGGAAACATGGCAGTCTATTTCACAAGCACGCATATCACCACACACCCTGGCCCTGAAGTGCATTCCTTGATCAGAGGCAGTGTGTGTGGTGGTGGATGAGGTACTCTGTAAGTCCTTGATACTAGATTTGGCAGAAGCATTCATTATGTGCAGGGAAGAGAAACCCATATCTGGAATCTGTTCAATTTAAGACCAAGTGCTTCCATTTCCTGTATAATCAGTCTGTGGTCTGGCTGCAGGTTGATTACTCTGGGAAAGGTACAGTATCAGCAGTAGTCTGTGCTGGTGGCAGAACAGGCATTTAGCATTGGTAGTAGCCAGGTCAACCTTGATGAATGAAAGTCTGTGTCCTTGAACCCTTGCTTAAGTCCATCCCTGCCAGTGTGGTCACTTTGTGATCCCATTGGACAATGGCAGGTGCCCAAGAAAAGATATTGGCCAGTATCCACAGAATTGATCATCCTATCCACTTGTTGATTTATTTATTTATTTTTATGTATTTGGTACAGGGTCTCACTACACAGTGTGGACTCATAGTGATCCTCCTGTTTCCAGCCTCCCCAGTGCTGGGATTACAGGTGTGCGCCACCACACCAAGTCTCAATCACTCAGGGCTCCCAGGGGTGGTGGGAAAAGGAAGGCTGGCAGGCATGTGGCACCAGGATCCCTGGTCCCTGCGCTTGCTTAAGCAGGCACTTAGTCTGCTGAGGTATCTTGCTGGCCCTTATCCACTTGATCATTAAGGCCTTCTTCTGCTGAGTCCCTATTTTGGTGAGAATTTGCATAGGACACAACCTCCTTCACATCTTGTACCTACATGTAGAGGTAAAAAAGGTACATGCCACTTTCCTAATTTTTTTGTCACCAATTCTCCTTCCACATTCTTTCCAAGTCTCTGACCAGCCAGGTCTCTAGTGATAGCCCACAAAAGAGTATATAGTCCAAATCAGGCCATTTTTTCTTCTAAGCAGCATGTGTGAGTTGGTGCACTGCCCGACATTGTGTCTACTGTGACGATTTCCCTTTACCATTGTCCTTCAATGATGAAAAGGGTGCTGCTCTCCACTTTCAAGTGATGCCTGGTTAATGCCCAAACCATCTATCAGTGTCTCTAGTCTTCCCTTGCTCTTTCAACTCATTACAAGATACTCTCCATGAGCCCATAAGAATATACTAGAGGATAGCAGAAAGGTGCCATGGACATTTGAGCAACTTTGTCATATGACTTGCTTTTACCTTCAGCATCTGCTTGGGCCCAATACATACTTGTTAGGAAAAAATGCCAAATAGCACCTAGTTCATGAGCAGCAGCTGGGGCTGCTACATCATCCATTGCTCCATGGTCAAGTGTTCCCTTCAGCATAAGATCTAGTAAAAAGCCCAGAGATGTTTCTCAAAGGAAAAACAGCTGTGTGCAGATGCTGACAGAGCTTTGCTCTAAAATCCTTCACTGTAGTCCCTATCTGCCCCTGCTACTTTCAAAGTCACCTCTCCTCACTGATCATCATTACACACTAGTATATGGGTGTCTACCAGAGGGTCCAGAGAGCATCTTCGTCTGCCACTGACCCCTAAAGTGGAAAAGGAACCACTGGATCACGTGACCCAAGAGGCAAAGCAATATGCACAGTATCCTGCATTTCCTGCGATGCTTCTCTTGTGCTGGGTTCCACTCAAAACTAACAACCTCCTGAGTCACTTGCGAAATGGGTTACACAAGGCAGGTTAGAGAGATTAAGTAACCTCTTTACATAAACAGCTAAAAGGTAGCAGATCTTGGATTTAAATCTGCACCTCTTTTCCCCTGGATTTGTAATCTTAACTTTGAATTTGTAATAATTCTTGTATAACATTCACCTTACATTACCTTGCGTTATGTCACATACTATTTTAAATATTTTATATACTTTATCTGATTGAAATATGTTCCAGTTGCCTCTTGCTTCATACCAAAACTTAATGACTTAAATCAAGGAAAGTCATTTATTTCACTTAGGAATCTGCAGTTTGGGCTGGACTTTGCTCCTCCAGGGTCAACTCAGTTGAGGTCTGAAGAATCTGCTTTCACCACAGTTCACTCACATGCTGGGAAGTTATTGCTGGCCAGTGGGAAAGACCAGGAGCCTCACTTCCTCTTTATGTGAGCATCTCCATCTGGCCTGGGTTTCTTTGCAGTTCTGTGGCTGGATTTCAAGAGCAAGCATTCTGAGGCAGAGCCAGCTGGAAGCCAAGCTGCGTCTATGACTCAGCTTGGAAGGTACATAGCCCCCCTTCCCTCATACTCTACTGGATGAAACAGTCATAAAGATCTGCCCAGATTCGAGGAGCAAGACAGATACTGCTGGAGTAGCAAGACCATTGAAACACCTATGAAAGTAGGGTCCTTCTTCCAACCAGAATGGGGAAAGTACACTGATACACATTATGTAAATCCATCTTCACAATATGGAGAACACTAGGATGTGGGGTTTATTACTCTCATCTTTAAGAAGAAATTCATACTTGTAGAGATAAAGTAGACCACTCCAGTCTGTAGCTGGTCTGAGGTGACAAACAAGGCAGGATGCTGATTCATTGGTTCATTTTTGGCCTGAGGCATTGCCTCCTTCCTCACTCAAGCTTTATGTAACTACTGCTTTCTAAACCCAATGGTAATATTATTGGTAATACTGTATTAATGTCTGCATGTTTCTATTATTTTATGTGTCATACTAGTGAGGTTGGGGACATGAGAGGACGAAGTCTCTGGACCAACATTTCTTGGGTTCAGATTTTGACACTACGACCTGTTGCAATTTGTTTCACCACAGAAGGTCCTCGACCTCTCTGAGTTTTCTCTCTTCAGGATAAGGATGAAAATGTCACCTTCCTTGGAAAAATGTGAAGAATTAAAAAGATAATTTTAGAGTGCTCAGAACAATACCTGCCACATGGCAAATGTTTTAAAAATGTTAGCTATTATTTGTGAATCACTTAAATGTCTTCTCTTGTGAGATTGTTAGCTTTTAAGGGGCAGAAATTTACCATCATTTTGTTCTTATTTTAATAAGTTTCATTTTTATAGCAGTTTTAGGTTCATAGGAAAATGAACTGTGGGAACGCAGAAATTTTCCATATACCACATGCTGTCACATAGGTACAGTTTTCCCCATGACCCATTCTGATATAATTTATTTTAATTGATGAATATAACCTGATACATCATTATTCAGAGCCCATAGTTTACATTATTGTTTGTTCTATTTTATAGTCTGCAGGTTTAGGTAACTGTATAATGACACATACCCACTATTGTAATAGCTTACAGAGTTGTTTTACTGCCCTAAAAATCCTCTATGCTCTATCCATTCGTTTTTCCTTGGCCCCAAGTTTGAGAGCCACTAATCTATACATTTTCTCCATAGTTTTATGTTTTCTAGAGTATTACACAACTAGAACCACTGAAATTATGAGTATATGTTTATTTCATGGTTTTGCAATTCATTTCTTCATAGCATCCAAAATGTATTCATGGTATGGATGAGCCACACCTTCTTCATTAATCACCTGCTGAAAGATATCTTGATTCCTTACATGTTTTGGCAATTATGATAAAGCTGCCTTAAATATCTATGTCCTAGTTTCTATGCAGACATTAGTCTTCAATGCACTCAGATAAATAGCAAATAATGTGATTGTTGGATGACACAGTAAGCGTGTGCTTTGTTTTATTAGAAACCACCAAATTACCTTCCAAAAGTTCCCTGTGGATTTCCCATCAACAAGTGTTAGAGTTTGTGGTCGCCAAAGCCCCATGTGTTCAGAAGGTGATCGGACATTGAGGGCATGGTAGTGATTTGCCGTTATAAGGTGGAGTGTGCTGGGAAAGGGTGGGTTACTATGGGAAAGACCTGGCAACGCGTATCGCCCTTCGCAGCTCCATCTCTCCCTCTCTCTGCTTTCTGTCTGCCACGTGTGAGCAGCCTTTCCTGTACTTGTCCTTCTGTCAGGCTGTGTCACATTGGAGCCAGAGTATCGTGAACTGAAACCGCTACAAACTGAGTCAAAATACAACTTCTCCTGCTGTAAACTCTAAGTATTAGGTATTAGGTCTGAGCAGCAAAGAAATTGACTAAGCAACAGTGAATGAATTTCTGTTTCTCCACATTCTTGTCAGCGTTTAATTTTGTCAAGGTTCCGGTTTTATTTTTTTTTCTTCCTTCTATTAAGTTTGTAATAGTACTTTGTTGCTCTACTTTGCATTTCCCTAAGACATATTAAGTGGAGCATTTATTCATATGCACATTTTTATGCATATATTTTCTTTAATGAGCCATCTCTAGGTCTTTGGCCATTTTTAATATCAGGGTATTTTGTGCATATTCTTTTTTTTTTTTTTTTTTTACCTATTTAGTACAGGGTCTACAGGGTCTCATTACGCAGATTGGACTCATAGTGGTCCTCCTGTTTTCAGCCTCCCCAGTGCTGGGATCACAGGCACATGCCACCATGCCCAGTCTCAGTAGTCATCTCAGCGTGCCTCGGGGGCAGAGTCAGCATGACATGCCTAGGATCGAACCCCAGTCCATGAGTTTGCCTAAGCAGGTGCTTTCGTCCACTGAGCTATCTGGTCGGCCCCTTTGGGTGTATATTCTTACTGTTTAGTTTTAAAAATTCTTTCTATATTTCAGATAACAACTTGTTATCACACATCTTCTCCTCATGTTATCCTCCTCTGTGTCTTCTCATCCTCATGAAAGTGTCTTTCACAGGGCAGAGATTTGAAGTTAAAGAAATCCTACTTTATCATGATTCTCTCCATGAATCATTTGTTTGGTGTTTTATCTAAGAAATCATCAGCAAATCTAAGGTCTTCTAGATTTTTCTCTTACTTTATGTTCTTGGAGTTTCATTCTTCCAGGTTGGTGACTCATTTTACATTAATTGAATTCACAAAAATCAACCTAAAATGGATTGAAATGCATTGCTAACTCTGAAGTATACACAAATCTAAGAATGTAAAATTCTATCTAGAATGCTTTGTAATTTTTTAATTTTTCATTCTTTGCACATGAATGTTCTATTTCTCAGCTCCACAATCAGCTCTATTCATTCATTTTATTCATCAGTATCACACTGTCTTAACCACTGTGAGCTTTATGGTAGTGCCAGTCCTCCACCTTTGTTCTTCTCCATAGGTGGTGGTGTTGATGAGTTGGTGTCCCTTGCTGCTCCATACAACTTTAGAATTAGTAAATGTCTACAAAATAACTTTCTGTAATTTTCATAGGACTGTATTCACTCTATAGGTTACACTAAAAAGCAACCCGGATATCTTGATAAGATTCATTCTTCCTTTCTATGAACATGGACCAAATCTCCCTTCATTTAGTTCTTTGTGTGTTACAATCATGCTATAGTCTCTTACTACTTTCAAGAGGTTTATTGCTTTTTTCCCATACTTATAAATTTTCTATACTGATGGTCATACCAAGTGCAGTTTCTCTTCTTTCATAGTATACCCAATCCATATGCTTTTTATATCCTTTTGTGCATTATCAAGACCTCAGCATAAATTGAAAATCCGTGATGAAAGAGGACATGTTTCTCTTCCTTCTGATCTTAGTAGAAAGCTTCAAAATTCTATCAAGTATGATGTTTAGTTACAGTTTGTAGTTTTGTAGATATTCTTTAATCTGTTTAGGGAGTTCCCATCTATTCCTAGTTTACAGGGAATTGTTACTATGAATAGGCGTGAGATTTTATCAAATGTTCTTTTGGCATCTATTGATCTGATCATACATTTTTTTTCTTTTTTAGTCTGCAAATGTGATTATGTTAAGTGATTTCCAAAAGATGAATCATCCTTGTATATTGGGGGTAAACAAAGTTGGTTATGGCATTTAATTCTGTTTATACATTATTGAATTTGATGCATTTACTTTTTCTTGAAGATTTCTGCATCTGTATTCATGACAGATATTAGTGTGTAGATTTTTTTGTGTGATGTCTTTATCTGGCTTTTAGTAATAGGGTAATGTTGGCCTGATGGAATGAGCTAGGAAATATTTCCCCTGTTTCTATGTTCTAATAGATTATGAAGAATAGATGTGTGTTCTCCCTTAAAGTTTTGATAGAATTCATCAGTGAATCCACCTTGGTCTGATAATTTCTGTTTTGGACTGTTTTAATGATTGATACATTTTTCTTAAAAATATGTAGTCCAAATAAGATTGTTTGCTTTTGATTGTATGAATTTTGGGAGATCATGTCTTCCAAGGGTTTAATTCATTTTATCTGTTTTATTTTTTATTAGTACATGCTTGCAGTTTATCATTATCTTGGGGAATGGATACTTGGGATTTAGAAGAGGAGGGATACAGGAGAAAGGGGGAAAAGGATTATAAAGGATCAAGCGCTACCATCTAAGTTTTCAAATTTCTAGGAATGGAGTTATTCACACTATTTTCCTGCTGTCTCTTGCATGGCTATGTGACCATTAGTGATCTTTTTCTTTCTGGTATTAGTAATTTGTGTCCTCTCCATTGGTTTGTGGCCTGTGTATAGGCTTATCAATTTTGTTACTTTTGAAAGAACAAGTTTTTGGTTTCATTGATTTCCTTTAGTGATTGCTTGTTTTCAGTTTCAATGATTTTGCTCTGATTTTTATTTTTCCCAATTTTTGGTTAAATTGTTCTTTTCTTACTGTCTTAATATAGTTGGTCTAAATCAATTTTAGATCTTCCTTCTTTCTAAAATATCCCTTAATGTTTTCCTTTAAGTACTGCATTTGCTGTCTTATAACTAGCTCTGTTTTCATCTTCACTTCAAAATATTTTTTTTGTTTAAAGAGGGAAAAACAAAAAACAAATAACAAGAACAAAGATAAAATCCAAGCAACATAAGATAATAAAAATGGCACAGAATCTCAAAACAATAATAAAAATTAATAGTTGTTATATTACATATTGTTATTATCAAATTTCTTGCTCAGGTTACCAGATGTAGGCACACAAGATTGATCAAGCAATTAAATATTAACTCTCCCTTTTATTTATTTATTTTTTGGTGGAACTGGGGATTGGACTCAGGGCTTTACACTTGCCGGGAAAGCGCTTATATACTGAGCCATCTCACCGGCCCCCAACTGTTCCTTTTAATAAACCTTATTTTTTTCTTTGTCCTTTTCCTGTTTTAATTTATTTTTAAAGGAGTATAAAATAAGTGATAAGACATCAGAAATGATACACATTAAAAAAAAAGATGACAGGTATTCAACAATGGTTGCGATATAACCCATTGCTGTCAACAATGTTGTTGTTTGTTCAGATTACAGATATTAGCATAACTGCTGCTTTCAAAAAGCTGGAAGAAATTAGTAGTGTAATCAGTCTATCTATCCTGTGTCTATACTTACCTGATTTCTCCTCTTGCATTTTTCCCTATCTTTTCTCCTTTCTCTCATCTCAACTGTTTATGCTGTATGTTCAGTTTCTTTCCATCCTACTAAACCTATTGTACCTTTCAGATTTTATTTACTCTTTCAGGTTCTCACACTAGGGAGACAATGCAATCTTTACTCATGTGGGCCTTATTTATTTCACTTACGAGTATGGTTTTTATTTGCATCTACTTACCTGTAAAAGCCTCTGGTTTATCTTTCTGAGTAATACTCCATTGTATAAAGATGCTACATCTTTCTTATCCATTCCTTGGTTAATGCGCATTTGGGTTGTTTTGAAGATTTAACCATGACAAATTGTGCTACTATAAGCATGGGTTCTCATATATCACTGAGGTATTATGTCTTCAGTTCTTTTGGAAAAATACTCAGAAGGAGAAGAGCTGGGTTGAATGGGACTTCTAATGCAAGTTTTTGAAGCATCTCCACACTGATTTCCACAGAGCTTGTACCAGTCTATACTCCCACTAACTAAAGGGTTCCTTGTGCCACACCAAAACATTCTTTAACTTCTGTTGAGATTCATTTTCTTTGGTCCATGTGATTGAAATATATTGGTTTATCTCTATTTTTGTGTTTTCCTATGCTTGTTTTATTGATTTCTAGGCTAATTCCATTATGTCTTAAGAGTACACATTGCATGACTTCTGGTTTTTAAATTTTATGGCATTATTAATAACATATTTTTTTAAAGTTTGAAAATATATTTTGTTTATTTATTCATTCACATTTATTTGGTATTGGGTCTCACTACACAGCTCAGGCTCATAGTGATCTTCATGTCTCAGTCTCCCCAGCACTGAGATTACAAGTGTGCACCAACATGCCCAGTTTCAGTGGCTAAACATGGTATATGGTACCAGGGATCAAACCTGGGTCTTTGCACTGGACAGGTAGGTGGTTAGACCACTGAGCTCTCTCCCCATCTCAATCTTTTTTTTAAAATTTCATTTTCTTAGTACATGCTTTCAGTAAATAATGATAACATTCCTCATGAGAAGTTGGGGCCTATCTTATTTCTTTTTAAGTTTCTTTCTTGTACCTTTTCTCCTCCCTCCTTTGGACTCTTGGTCCCTTTCCCTATGCAAAAGAAAAAAAAAGTCTATCTCTACATCCTGTTATGTATGCTTTAAGCGCAGGAATATGGTCTATGTCAGAGAACATTCCACGAGAGCCTGAGCCTCTCCAAGTGACCGATGGTAGCACTGAGCCCCACCTTGTCTTTACTGCCTTTCTGCCTGTGGCTTCAGTCCATTTCTGATAAAGGGGAATTGATTTTTTTTTTTAACTAGAATAGTAAACTTACCTCTTCTTCCTTGCAGCTTGGTCTTTTCCTTTTTCCTGTGTATTTTGACTCTTGTTAGGTACATAAAGGTAAGCTTTTTTGAAAAAAAAAAGTCTCTTTTATCATTATGCAATGTTCTGCTTTAGCTCTCAGTTTATTTTTGTTTTGTTTTGTTGCTAGGCCTGGCCATCCATTTAGTTATAGTGTATATGCATCTGTATATTTAAAGTGTATTTCTTGTAACATAAACATTGCTTTTGCTTTTTTACCACCTCTAACAGTCTCTGTCTTTCTCTTG
Source organism: Tympanoctomys barrerae (assembly GCA_002564285.1). Taxonomy (NCBI): domain Eukaryota; kingdom Metazoa; phylum Chordata; class Mammalia; order Rodentia; family Octodontidae; genus Tympanoctomys; species Tympanoctomys barrerae. The sequence goes on from NDGN011479294.1 coordinate 14,851, forward strand.
GCACATTTGGCTCAGGGGCAAAGTGATTGTGGATGTCACTGAATTAATATCTAACATATTTAATGCTGTTTCTTATTTATTATACCTGATCTTTGGCTTTCACTCTTTTTTCCTTTTTGTTTTTGCGTGAAACATTTTATATTATTTCATTTTCTCTCATTTCTCAACATTTCAATTGTTTTTTACTTGCCATGTCTATAATTTTCAGTGTAGATTAGGTGATAATCCAGATCCACTTTCAAATAATGCTACACTGTTTCACAGGCAACACAAATATGTTACAATATCAGAACAATCCTGATTACTCCCTCCGATCCCTTGTATCATTGCTGTCATTTAAGTCACTTACACACAACATATATAAGTATGTATGTGTGTGTGTGTGTGTATATATATATATGTATATATATATGTTTGTGATTATTCTTATTCTTAATACTTATCCAATAGATAAATTAAGAAAAAGATAACTTGATTTGGCTTTGCCTTTCATCTTTCTGCACTAAACTTCCCTTTTATGTGGATCTAAGAGTGTGATCTAACAATTTCCTCCTCTCTAATGAATTTCCTTGAAAATTTCTTATAAGGCTCATAGTTAGTAATTGATTCATGCATTTTTATTGTTGTTTTGTAAACTAGGAATTGAATCCAGGGTCTCACACGTAATAGACAAACATCTTGCCACTAAGCTAGATTCCCAGCTCTACTTTTTCAATAACTAGAAGATACTGTAGAAATCACTTAATACCTTCCTGGTTTGCTAGATAAGGAAGAAAAATATCAAAGAGGTTAACCACTTTTTCATTCATCACTTAGTAATTAACCTCCAACTAAATCCAGAACCTCCATTATCCTTGTTTTGATCTGCATTTTCCAATTTCTTCATGCAAGTGTTAATGTAATAATTAGCAAACTCAAGAACTTGTTCATTCATTAATTAAAGTTGTGTCCAGTACTCCCTGTATGTGTATATATATCCCATGGTATGTTCCAACAATGTCAAATAAATGAGTCATAGTTTTGAGCTTCCAAGAAGGTGAAGATGAATATAAATGATGCCTTCACTGCATAAGAAGCCCATTACAGTGTATAATAACATCTTTAATGTGCTTCTTGGAAGCAAATTCTGAGGGTGGTGTCCTGAGTAATATGTCTAAAGAGGTAATATTTGAATTGTGTCTTGAAAATTGACATTATTTTAGTAGGAGTTGGAATTCTAGATAATATAAATTATTTAGATCAATCACTGAGTTCTGATTAAAAAGCTACTATGGTCCATGGAATAGGATCACTATACTTGAACATATTTTAATCCAGTGTAACAATGGAAAAGTTAATACAAGTAATTTGACTTTTAAAAGGGCAATGACAATATTTAACTTTTAAAACAGCAAGGACAATATTTAACTTGGGAGGGCAGAGAAGTAAGAAGCCAAAATACTTTATAAGAAGGTGACATTTGAGGTAAAGTCTGGAAGATGACAGGAGACTTAACTACTCTAAGCAGTAGTTAAATAATGGAAAAGGGAAACATTAACAAGCAAAGGTAATGCCACACATAATGGCTTGACAGGATAATCAAAAGTGTGTGAAGGTTTGGGCGCAAGTAGTGGAGATGAGAGTGGTAAGATGCTACTAGGGAGATCAAAGGGTTCAGATCAAAAACAAGGTTGGGCAAGCCACAGACAGATTTTAAAAGACAGATAAGTAAAACAAAATACATAGTCTGAAGGATCGCTAACTTCATAAGTGAAAACAAGAGACGTGAAAGACGCATGATATACTTAAGCACTGAAAAAAAATAATTTAGTAGGCTGGTGTGGAGGACATAAAGTAGGGGGTCAAGAAAGAGGTAAAGCCATGGTGTTATGTTGAGCTGTAGGGGACTCATGTCAACAATTTCTGACATTGCCAG
>NDGN011479303.1:0-18038 GCA_002564285.1 Tympanoctomys barrerae
TGGGTCTTCTGCTTCACTGGCAATGTCAGAAATTGTTGACCTGAGTCCCCTACAGCTCAACTTCTTATATTTTATTTTTATACTTTTCTGCTGGGTGGTTAAAACCAAGGTACAGACCGAAATGTTTGCAATGTCATTGTCTGGCCCGGCTACCCCTTTCTGAGCATGGGCATGAGCCTTCAGGTGAGGTGAGCATCATCTGCTGAGGTGATGCTGGGGTGATTTGACTCACACGCCAGCAGAGAGGGCTCTGCGTGACCCTGTGGCACACAGGCTATGGGTTTTCCACCCCTGACCTACACCCACCCTACTAATAGAATTAAATTGCAAGCTCACAGGCTCCTATTGTGGAGAAAGAAGGTTTACTTGTGCCACAAGAGGCATGAAGGGATTTAGTAGGTAGAATTTTAAAAGTACACAGTGAAGGAAATAGAACACAGGCACTTAAGCGTGAGAATTATGATTGGGAGCTGGGCACATTTGTGTGGCTTGAAAGTCTCTCCAAATGGGTGATCCAGGGTGTGCATCCCTGCTGTCTGTTAGGTCACCCATCTGGCAGCTATGGTGGAATGTAAACCATTTGCATATGTTTGAAACTGAGATAGAGTCTGTGGTAGGAAGCACAATTTACAGGTAAAATGAGGTGTTTCAGTTACAGGTGAAGAGCACAATTTGTAGGCTTACTGGTTTTGGGGAGAAAATTTAAAAAGATTAAACTGGACTTGAGTGACTTTGTGTCCCAAAGCGATGTTTCTTCTTATAAGTACAGTTTTAAAATTCCAATTTTTCTTTTCACCTTTCTACCTAGCTTTAGTTTTCCTATCCTACCTTAGCTAGACTCGTCACTATCCTCTCATTCCTGTAGCAAAATGAAAGTTGCACTGAGAGAAACAAGGTTTTCAGCCCGCTGTGTAAGCTAGCATTGAGTTCTGCTTTATCAACTAGAAATCTGATTGATAGTGTCTCGATACGGTGGTTCTCAGAGTGTGATACCCAGAGAGGGAAGAGTATCATCACCTGAGAACTTGCCAGAATAAAATTCTCAGACTAACAACCCCTCACCCCCAAGTTCCTGAATAGGAAAACCTGAGGATGAAGCCCAACAATTTGTGGTTTACACTCCCCTTGGGTGATATTAATCCATGCTAAAGCTTGAGAACCAATGGCCTAAATGAAAATAGAGATTAGTTAGTTCTCTATCCCTGAGAAAGAACCCACACCAGACAGTCCAGGGCCACTGTAACACCTCCAGTTTTCATCCTCCATCTTCAATCCTGAATCTATCCCAGTTTTGCTTCGTCCTCGCCAATAGCTCTGCGGCTCTGGTCATTATGTTCACTCATTGGACATGAAGGAAGAGGAAGTGCGGAGGGAAAACCGTGTCTCTCAGTGGAGGTAGTCCCCAGTAGTTCCTGGAAACGTGACTCCTACCACCAAATTTCCCTCTGAAATCACATGGGCCATCCTGAAGACAGAGAGGTCAGAAATAAATGAGTTTATGTGAACATTTTACTGCTTAATAAAGGAAAATCATGTAGATCACAAGAAACAACAGAAAGGACCTCTGGTGGGCTTCTGGGCCCTCCCACATGACCACACTCTCTACTTATCCTTCCAACAATCTGGTAAACGTGATTGTCTCCCCCACTGTGCAAACAAGGAATGCGACCTTTGGAGAGAGCACAATCTTGGGGCTAGAAGGAGCTAATCACCTTCCGCTAAGCTGCTTCCGTTGCTTGCTCTGACCCAGTCTTGCTGTTTGCCTGGAGCAGCAGCAGAGTGAGTGCGGCTTTACACAGTTGCCTCTCTTCCCAACTCCAAAGATTTAGCCACTCTTCAAGGAGCCAAAGTAGCTTCCCAATTTGATGAAGGTGGAAGCTGAGACCTGTGAAGCCCAGGAAGCTCCTTTCCCTTCCAGAGGTAAATAGTGGTTGTGCCTGCCATGCGGGTAATCCATGGTCTTCACCAGGCATCTGTGTGTAGTGCTCTGGGGAATTTAGCAGCTCCCTTCCACCTGTGTGCCCCAGCTGCAGTTGGCATGATCCCCTATGGGCTTGCTCAGGGGGGCGGGCTGGGTGGGGCTTCCTTTCCAGGCTCTGTCCATGCCTTGCTTTGGAGCAAGTGTCTGGCACACATCCTGCAGGGAGCCCATGGTAGACTTTGGATAATATGGCAATTCAGGCTGCTGATAACCACAGGCTTCTCTCCTTGTCTTATTTGTATGATTTAGACACCATGTCAGAATTGAGAGCTGATACTGAAAAAGACAGAAGATTCCAGAAACAGAGAGAACAAATGAGATGGAACCTGAGTTCTGATGGAAGGCCAAAGCAGCCCCGGAGGTAGGCACTGTTCTGTGGGTCACTCTTTTGGCAGTTCTCTCCTGCCCTCTTTGCTTTTGGCTGATATTTCAGCTTGGAAACTGCTTCTTTGATGTAAACATTACTCTGGCTTAGAGCCAGTAACCATTGTTCTTTTCCTAAAACATGAAAGTTTTCAGAGATATGATACCCTTTTTGGAGGATAGGAAGACTTGAGCCCCATAGCTTCTGGAAGGAAAGAGAGATAGCCTGCCCTGGCTGGGAGGGGCATGGTAGTCCTGAGAGAACAAAAGGGAACAGGCCAGCTCAGGTTGTCCTATCCCTGTCATCAGTTCTATAAAAGATGATCATGAATGACTCATGGGTCTTGACTCTTCTAAGTTTTTGGGGAATTGTTTCTAACTAGGGCCAGTCTTACCCTTTGGACTAGTGGTGCTTCCCCACTGCATTTCCCCTTGTCTCTCGTACTACACACAAGGGGCTCAGCCGGGAAGGGACAGGCCAGTAGAAACATAGGTGGAGCCTTCCTACCTTCGTGGAGTGCTTCAGCACTGCGAAGGTCTAGCAGAGACTGAAGCCCGAAGGGGAGGGTACATGGGATACATGGTGGTCCAGTCTCTGCCTTCAGTATCTGCCCCATATCTTCCTATCCAAGTGGGACTCAGATGCCGCAAGGAGGCCCAGCCTTATGGATAACTAATCAGGCTGAGTAGCTCCCACTGGCCCAAAGTCCCCTCCTTGCAGTCCACCAAGGCCAGGCCCTGGGAACACCTCCTGCCTGAGGCCAAACCACAAGCTGAAGGGGAAGACCAGGCTGCATCAGCCTTCAGGGCATGTTTGGGTGGGGCCTTTCTTCATCTCTGTTCTGTGACTCTACTTCCCATTCCCATTCTACTACCTCTGCTGCAGCTAACTGCGGCTCCCCTGTCCTCTTCAGCTTGGAGAAATTCTAAGCTCACTTCTTAAGATTCCACATTTCTGGCTACTCAGTGAAGCACTAATCTGGCTATTGCTATGAAGGGATTTTGCAGATGGAAATGAAGCTCCAAGTCAGATGCTTCTCTGGCTGGGTTGACCTGATGGCAGGAGTGCTTTAAAGCAGAGCTTGCTCCCATTGGAAGCAGAAGGGGAAGTCAGAGACAGCCACTGGCCATGGAGAGAGCAAATGTCCATGCCATAGACTACTGATGGAAAGATGCCAGCTGATAGTGGGCAGAAAGCAGAGGACCTCAATCCTGTGGCCACACACAAATGAATTTTGCTAACAGTTAGAGAGTTGAGAGAGGACATAGAGGCCATCTGAGACCTTTAGCCCTAAGTAGTACCTTCACTTTAGCCAGTGAAACTCTGAGGAGAGAACGTAATCATGGAAGGCCATGGACTGCCTCCAAATCTATGGGTCACATTCTCATGGCCTCCTTTCCTTGGGCTAGTGGAGAGCAAAAAGAGCTACTGTTTAGCCACAGGGGAGGAGGTGGCAAGGGTGCAGTCCTGAGGAGGTGGCTCTTCCCTCACTTTCTGGAGCTGTCTTGGCAAGGTGAGTCTTGGGATTTGCCCACCTCTCTTTTGTGGACTTCAGAGCTACTTGTCTATGTCCACAGGTGGTAACACCACCCCTGGCCCAATCTTCTGGGCATTGGGCAGGATCACAGAAGCCTGTGTGTAGGACCCTAAGCCTGAACATGCTTGGCCCACTGGGAGGAATGGGCAGCAGGGCTCCCGTCTTCCTGAAGGGCAGGGCTTCAAGGTGGTCAGTGTTCTGGAGACTGCAAAGGCTGGTGTTTGTCAGCTGTAGCAGGAGCACCTGAAAATGGTCTTCGCTGGATGCACAGTGACCCCTGGAGTTGACACGTGCACAGGTCAGTACACCAAGGTGCTGAGGAGAGTCTTGGGATAATCTGTTAACTTTTCTGGACTTCAGGTTATTTGATGATAAGTAAGAAACTCATGATTGTGGTTTCTTCATGGGGCTAACAAGAGGATTAAATAAGGCAGTGCATGTGAAAAGAAAGCATATGTCTGACACAGAAAATACTAGATGAGTATCAGCTGCCATCACTATTCTAAGGACGTGTCTTCTGCACCTGCTGTGGAGTTGTGTATTTGCCAATACAGACTGGACAAGAGGTCTAGGAGTGACATTTCCTTTCCTTTTTTAAAAAATCTTTATTTATTTATCTGATACAGGGTCTCATACACAGCTCAGACTCATAGTGATCCTCCTGTCTCAGCTCCCTTCCTCCCACCAACTGAAGCACTGGGATCACAAGTGTGCGTCAGCCCACCCGGTTTTGGTGGCCAGCATGGCATGGGGCCTGGCATGGCATGTGGTCCTGGGGATTGAACCCAGGTCCTTGCACTTGCCAGACAGACACTTAGGCCACCAAGTTATCTCCCTAGCTCACGAGTGACATTTCTTGAATAAGGCAGAGGGAGAATGAGTCCCTGAATGAGTCCACATAAAAGTTATGAGAGGTTTCAGAATAAAAAGAGAGGAGTGTGGGGCCAAGGATTTTCCTGCTTATTTCATTCTCTGGCACATGACTTTTCCAGGCCTACAGATGAGAGAACTCCTGTTGGGCAGAGAAGTAGTTTATTATGGCAGCCTAGCTTAGCTCGTGTTGACTAATAGCATGGCTGAACTATTTGGCACCAGACTGGCAATTAGCCCATGGATGCACCAGTTGGCCAGAGGTCAAAGGTCTTTTTAAGTACAATAATGTATTTAGAGAATATTTTGGTAGGCAGACTATTAAGAGCATCAAGTTTGTATTAAATGGAGCCTGTTTAGCACCAACTCCCAAAGACTGGGCCAAGAATGATGAAGACCAAGACTTTGTATAGAGAGGGTTGTGAGGCAGGGTCACTAATAGCCAACCTCAAAGCAGGAAGAATAAAAGAACACCTTTATACCATCCACTAGGAGCAGACATCTGTACTCTTCCAATCATGACTCCCTGGACTATGGTTCTACCAATTTCTGATGAGGAAATAGGGCATACCCACATATGACTAGCTACATGAAGTAGATTGATTATTTACTAATAGGGAACAAGAACCAAGAAAGACTAGGACACGTAATAACCAGCCCCCAAGGCTCAAGGTAGCTGCCCAAGGTGAATGATGGAGTCTCCACTCTAGACCATAGTGGAAGGATCCTTGAGTTACACACCACCAAGGCAACATGATTCACTGGACAAAGCCTTCCAAGAATTCCATTTCCTCGAAAGATAAGAGGAAAGCCTGGATTGCCCTGGGAAGTTCTTTCCCAATTTAAGATGTTACCTTCTCTTGGAAGGATAGGAACAAAATCTGAGCAGTCCTATGGTAATTCTTATTACTCAGGATGTGATCTTCTAGAACATTCTACAGTTATTCTGGGAACTTCATGCAAGAAGGAAAGGGTGGAGCATCAGGTCATCAAGACTATCTGTGAATAATTCAACAAGGGTTAAGAGATCAGAAAATGAGAGAAGAACCTGATTGATTAGAAGCAGAAGCAGCAAAACACCCCTGAGAGGACTGAATGTGGCATAAAATGTTCCTCCGTGAGCAGGAAAAGCAATGACAGAACATTCCCACGTACCATAAGCTACTTGAAACCTGACAGACATACCCTCGGTATTTGGTGTTTGCTTCCAGATCATGGGTGATACCCCTGTCTTTACTTTCCACTCACCAAAGTAGCTACTACAGATGGATCTTAAATGTCTCCCAAAATCTAGATATAGCAGATAGCAAGATTCACCCACAATGCAGCCATCTGCAGAGGTAGGGCTGCTGGGAGGTAGGTCATTGCACCATGAAAGCTCTAACCTTGTCAGCGTACTAATTCACTGATCGATCATATCTAAGTGGGTTTCAGATGAACTTTTTCTCTGGCTCGAGTCTCCAAGAGGCAAAGCAGCTTTGGCTCTACCTTGTGCTTCAGTCATGCTGCTCTGCTTCTCCACAGGCCCAAAGGGCTAAGGTCAAGCAGCCATGGACTGAATTCTCTGAAGCCAGTAATCTAAACAAACTTTTTTGGAAGCGGACTAACATGTAGGCAGAGTAAAACAAAGTCTGGCCCTATCCCCTCTTCTTAAGAACATGAACTCTCCTTGGAGTCTGAGAAGAAGAGAAAAAAGGAGACAGCCTTGATCTCCAGCTGGCATTCCACTGCATAAGTTCTGTTACCAAGAGGCCACTCAAGACCTGGTCCTGGCACTCAGGCTTGGTCCCTCCATGAAGCCAGGCAGCAAGGGAGCTCTTTGCTGTGGCCACCAGCCAAGCACAGCTCATTTGTTTCAGAATCTTAACAACAAACACACAAACCCCCAGACTCATGGGCCTCTGCCTCCCTCCTCCCATGGCTGATGAGGGGAGCAGTAAAGGGCTGAGATTATTGAAATGCTATTTTAAACTCCAAGTCTATGTTAACCAAAACCTTGAGGCAGATTAAACACAACCTTCGGGCCACAGGGCACCAGCTCAAAAGGCAAACAGCTTCCATCCACTCAGCAGCTCCAGGCTTGTTTATTGGTTTGAAAACCCTTACAGGGCCGCCAAGCAGTAGGGTGAGGAGGGCAAACTTTAATGTCTAAAGAGAGAGATCAAAAGCAGTTGACATTTCTGGCAGAGAGCAAGAGGGTGTGCATCTTTATATGTATAATGTTATAGCTGAACAGAAGGGAAAAGGTGTTTCTTCCCTGGGTTAAATCAAATCACCCCACATGTTCTTGATCTTGGCTGTGCTGTCTTATAATCCAACCGAATTTAACTGACATTGAACATTTCTGATCTGAGCAGTTAACATGGAAAATTTCCCCAAATAACTTCATACATAGTCTGAACATAAGCTTGGTTTTATCATCAGGAATGAGGGCAAAGTTCCCTCTTCAGCTCCTCCAGGGAGCCAGGCAGAGGCCCCGCTTGTCAGTAGCATTCCCAGCTCATCACATTCCTCTCCTCTGATGGGACTGCTGGAAAGCGACCTCTACTTCTGATCATGTTAGTCCCATAGCTGATTCTGGGGCCCGGAGATTTGTTCCTGGCTACTCCAAAGAAGAGAAATGACCTTCACTTGTCAACTAGAGCTAGAGAGATCCCTGGAAAGTATCTCTGGGATTTATCTACAAGGAGGTTCCTGGTACCTTGGGTATAGGAGTTTCAGTGTGGTCAGAATAGCCTTGGACAGTAGAAAAGACACTGTCTTAATAGCACAGTGACTGGCACACAGCAGGGGCTTGATCTCACTGGTGAAACAAATTTTACATAAATGAATGTGCAACTGACTCAAATAACTGGTTCCTCAAAACTGCTCTCTTCCTCTGCTCCCTTGCAAATGCTAATCCTGTGGAGGTTCTAGAGGCATCACCTCCTCACCTAGCTGAGGGAATGAGATGGATAGAAGCTGATCCGTATAATCCTAGCCTCTATTTTCTCTCCTTCCTTTTTCTTTTTAATTTTTTTGAGACGGAGTTTTGATATACAGTGCAGGCTGATCTTGAACTCCCTTACTTAGTCCAGGCTGGCCTCAAACTCATGATGATCCTCCTGCTTCAGTTACCCGAGTGCTGGGATTATAGGCATGTGCCACCATGCAGAGCCTTAACCTCTATTTTCCTATCTTTCCTTGAAGCCAGAAAAGGGCCTGTGACCTTGCTCTTTCTAGTGAGCCACGGGTGAAATTCTGCTGAGTTTAGGGATAGATTCTGCATTCTTGATTCAAGGGAACAGATGAGTTCATACTGTCCACTTCTTCCCCTATCCATGCCCTCTGCCTTCATTAAAGACTCACCCTGGCAGAGATGGCGAATTGTATCTGAGCTCATACTTTCTCTTGGTGGTACACAGTTATCCTTGTTCAGCGACTTTTTTGGCTTTTTGCATCTAGATGTGCCAGCAACAGTGATTGTCCCCCGTGAAATAGGAAAGGAAATGACATGGGTCAAAGAAGCTTGTGTGTCTGCTGTTTCATTTCACCAGGTAGCTCTCATTGACAAGGTAAGGCGTTAGGGTATCAGCACAGCCACAGATGGAAGGACTCCAGGGCCCAGAGCCCCATGAGAGGACAGTATCCTGTGGGATGGTTGAGACAAATACATAAATCAGTGAGGAGATTTATATAGTAAGTGCTCATTGTCTGTTAACTGACCTTATTACTCTTGTCATCATTCATGAATTTGGGGAGGGTTCACTGATCCCTGAAGTTCCATTCAGCCTTGAGATATCAAGATTATTGATGTGGCTCAGATTATGAATAGAAAGAGCAAAAAGGTGTTATGTCTGAGAAACTGATATATGTCCAGGTAGAGACAAAAACAGTGTAGTAGCCTGTGTACTATTGCTGAAACAAAATACCCCAAGGCTGGATAATTCTATAAAAAAAAAAGAAGTTTACCTAGCTCACAGATGAGGTTCTAGAGCCGGGCATTTTCTTAGCTTTGGTGAAGGCCTCCCGGCTGTGACATATTGTGGGTGGCATTACAACAGGAGCCTGTGTGGGAAGGAGAGATGCCATCTGGACAGGAAGCCAGAGAGAAGGGAGTTGTCAATCCTGCTCATTCATAGCAGCCCTTTCTCAAAGCGACCCTTCAGAACTTCATTAATCCCTGCTGGAAGCAGCTCCTAATTATCTCGCTGAGCCCGCCTCTGAATGGCTCTGTCCACCTCCAAACTTGCCAAGCTGGGAACAAAAGTTGCAACCCTCAGAGACGCACTCAATTCACCACTAAAACAGTCAACGCCTGTGAGGGGATGCATGGCTGGCATGTGAGGGCAACACTTCCTTCCTACAGCCTGCTCTATCTTTAGCCCACACAACAAACTCCCGAGTGCCTTCACTGACTGCAACTGAGATCGATCCCACATTCTCTAATCAATCTTTCCTCTTCCTTGTTGTTTGTCTCACACTATGAAATCAGGATGCTGTTGTCAAGCATTACTGCTGTCCTCTGACACCCAGAAGTGAGATGAGAAGCCGTGTTTGAGAAATTTGGGACAAATTCTCTTCTGTCCTTGCAGTGGGGTGAAGTCTCTTCTCTGAGCAAGAGCTTCAGTGAAGAATCAGGAGTGCAATGTTCCAGTCCTGATTTTTCCTTCCCTGGCTCTTCCCAGGCCTCAATTTCTAAATCTGTAAAATGAGATAGTAAGAGTTCCTACTTAGGCAGATTGCCACCAGGTATGAATGAATTCACACTGGGGCTGTGCTTAGCATACAGTAAGCACTTCATAAGTGCTAGCTATGCTTAATATTGCTATTATCATCTACAGTGTGAGTGGGTGCTCGCTGTGGCAGGCCTTCAGGAGAAAGACACAAGGGTGACTATAGTTCCATTTTGGCCTGGAGTATCTTTCGGTCAATTAAGACAGACAGACATGTGCGGAGAATTACTAGACAGTACAGGGAGAACTCTGGTGAGCAGCAGTAACCCAGCCTACCCTGGGACCAGGGTTGAATGGAGCTGTACAAAAAGGGTTAAAATAGTTAACTTCAAAGCTTTCACCCCGATACCTTCAGGCAGCCTTCCTAGCAGCAGAGCCTGCAATAAGGAATGAGGCGAATTTTTTTTTCCTCAGAAGAAAGAGAGAAGAAAGTAAGGTAGGGGGAGGGAGGAACTTAAGTAGGAATGAGGTTGCAATTGGCATCTAGCTCCAGCCTGACCCAGCGGGGAGGCCCCGAGTATGAACACACCCCAGGGCTGTGGCAGTCAGGTGTGCAGCTTCTGCGATCTCATCAGTCCATCCTTGGCTGAAGTCATGCTGAGGGACAGAGGAACCTCTTATTCTGTTGTTTTATTGCTATAATAGGATACCTGAGGCTGAGTAATTTATTTTGAAAGAAGGTGTTTGTTTGTTTGTTTGTTTTTCCCTGCAGCTCATGGTTCTGGAGACTGGGAAGTCCCAAACAGAGCAGCTGTGTCTAGTGACTCTCATAGTGCACCAACTCATGACAGGAAGCACAATTTGGGCAAGTGGGTGCATGTGCAAGAGAGAGAAGGGGGCTGACCTCCCATGACAGCAAGCCCATTCCCGGGAGAAAAGCCTTCATCCATCCTGAGTGCCCACCCTCGGACCCTACCTGTCACACTAGCTCCACCTCCCAACACTGTTGCATTGGTTGTCAACTCTGAACATGAGTTTCAGGCAGGACCACCCCCTTCGCATCTCAGCAGGAAATACAGTATAACCTCCCAGCAAGGCGCTTGCAGCTCCCCACGATAATCATCCTGAGAAAGGAGTCCTGAGGAGACATCAGCTGTCCACCCCTTGTGAGGGGCATGTGACCAGAGCCCTGAAGTGCCCTCCCACCCTTTGGCCTGCAGCCTCAGGCTGCAAGGCTAGGGGGCTAGCTCAGTGCCATCACTTACGTGGCTGGAGGGCCTCTCCTGGAAAGCAAATCTGAGGCTGCAGTGGACCAGTGGAAGCTCCTGAGCAGCAAATCCACACAGGCTGAGAACTCAGGGCTCAGAAGGCACCTGGAGGCCCCTAATCATCACTTCACACCTGCAGGCAGGGAAAGCCAGGGAGGAAAGGGCACCACAGGCAGTCTTCTGAAGAGACAGCAGGTATGACCTGTCCCTCGGCCACTTCCATCCCCCGGTAGAGAACCAACGGATCTGCATCAAAATTCATTGAGGGAATGAATGAAATCAGTATGTTTTCTGGGACTCAGTTTCCCTGTCTAAACCCCAAGGATACTTCATATTACGTGAGGTTTTGAGAATGAATAAGATAACTTCTACAGAAGGCTGTCTACGGTGTCTGGCAGACAGGAGGTTCTCAGGAATCATTTGTTGGCAGATACAGTAAATGAGAGTGAGGTATAGAAAAATGCTGGGTCTCAGTTTCCTCACCTGTGACATGGGGCTGGCAATACTGGTGAGGAGGTGTGATGAGAGAAAAAGAAAACAGGAACAGCGTGCATGTAGCATGGAGTGCAGGCCTGGGGCTTGAGGGTGCCTGGGGAGGTTGTGGAATCAGGGAGAAATGAGGGGAAGACAATGCCAGAGAAGAATGAAAGTGTGGGGCGTCCTCCCCCAATCACAGCAAAGGGTAGGTCCTGCCTGCCCAGATCCTGGCTCCCAGGGAATCCCTGCCCCTGGGATCTGCTTGAGGCCTTCTCCTTGGCCAGCCTCCTTTTGCATTCCTTACCCAGCTTCTCTTGTACCCACACAGTACAGGTCAGATGGCTTATCCTTTTGTGAGCAAGGACTTTTTTTGGTATTAAGGATTGAATAAGGTCTTTTATAGGCCTGCACCGCCAGACCTGGCTGGGCAAGGTCTTCTTACTTCCAGAAAGATGAGGACTTAGTCACATAAAATACAGCCACACAGATTAAAGTAAAAAAAAGATGAGGAGACATAGCTCAATGCAAAGGCAGCGGGTTCAAGCCAATCCCCTGTAGTGTGCATGAGCCCACACATACACACACAGGGGTTACATGAAGCCCAAGCCAAGCGGGTGACAAGACAGAGGGAGAAGAGTTTGAATTAAGCAACCTGGAAAGTTGGCAAGAGAGGCAGGAACCATGTTCTATTGTGTGTCTCGCCCCCAGGGATGTGATACTCACAAAAGGAAGCCACAGAAATATTCAGAGAAAAAGGGGCCTGAGTTGTAGATATGGAAAGATTAGGAATCTGGCTCCAGACTGGCTGAATCTGGACGATGTGTTGAACAAATCTCTCCCCCTCCTTGCGTCTCCATTTACACATGTGCACAGTGAGAGGATGGCCAGGCTATTAGTGGAGTTTCCTCCCAGCTCTGAATGGTCTGAACCTATGCGGTAGCCATCTATCAAGCCACCTTTTGCCTTATCACCAGGGTGAAAGTATTTCCTGCCCCACTGAGCAATACACTTCCGAGGTTCCTTGGCCAATAGGCTCCCTGCATGCTTGACAAGGGGCGGCACTAACAGAAGATTGACAGGTCAGAGACAGGCCGGGCTGTTCTCTTCCTTCCACCCTTACACTTTCCTTGGTGGGGACGCCTCCTTTGTTGCTCCAGCTTCTAGCTGGGCAGCTCCATCATGAAGACTCTAGATTTGAGGCTCTGCTGACATCTCCTGTAATCGTTCAGGCCCTCTGCTGCCTCAGCATACATCCACAGTCCAGAAAGAAGGAAAGAAAAAGGTAAAAAGACAAGAAGAGAGGTACATGTAGCAAGATAGCAACGCTTTCCCCAGAAGCACTCAGCGCGTGTCTCATTAACCAGAACAGGGTGGCCAGCCGGGCTCTAAAATGTAGGAAGGTCATTAATGTTTCAGTACAGTCCGTTGCTACTCAGAAAAAAAGATGGAGATTCAGTTGGTCCTCAAAAAGGAATAGAACTCAGGTGAAGGAACAAGCAGTTCTGGTATAAGATATAAGGCATACTTACAGTTTAGAGGTTTAAGTTTAAAAATGCTAAACTTCTGAAAAAAATCCCTTCCCACTGACTTGTCACATTTCAGCTGCTGTAAATAATCAACTAAATTGAACCAGCAGCCACATAGTAAGCACTGATAATTTCACACCTACACATTTGAGAAGCAGCTCCCGGTTTCCTCCGCCACCAGCAATTCATGGGAATGATTTCTAATAAACACAGATTGGCAGGTGTGCAGGGGGAGAGGGAGGTCAGCAGTGCACTGCATGGCTTTATTGATGCCTTGTCAATCAACTGCTCTTATTTTGTTGTTTAATTTTTTTTTAAGTGCATGTAAGCACTTTCCTTGCTAACAGAAGACTTATTGAAGCCCTCTGCAAAGCAGTTCATCACACCCATAGACTGTGGCAGAGGATTATCAACTTTGTGGCTTCAGGTCTGCTGGTAAATTGCCCCCGTCTCCCTGGCCCCTTCCAGGGAAATTGCAGGGATCTGAACAAATTCAATACCGTCTAATAAAGGGCCCGCCTGTCTCATTCTAGTCATCCACCGCAGGACTTCAGCTTTGTTGTGAGAGCAGAGGAAATGATTAGACAAATGGAACATCCCAGCTTGTGGGCATGTGGGCCATTCGGGTAAGGCCAAGGACCATTTGCTCCTCTAGGATGTCTGGCCTCTCCAAGAAAGCAGATTGTTCTTCCCAAGAATGAACGCTGTTGCTACAACCAGAAGCTCTAAAAACCACATTTGGACCCTCTGCCTGGCAGCAGCCCCACTCCCATCTTGTTTCCCTTTCTCTCTGTCTCTTAAACCTACTCCAGCTAAATCCACTACTTGTTAATTGCCAAACCCTCCCAGGGAAGCCTGGACACTCTCCTTTCTCTGATGTGATACCTCCCCTCAGGACTATACCACAGGTCCAAATGCTTCACAGTCTTTCAGACACATCTTCAGTCTTCATTAGCTAAAGATCTCTCTCTGATCTTTTCAGTAGAGAGGTCCTAGATTCTTGGGAAAACTCAATGTTGGTGTTTCTGGAAGCTCAGATTGAGATGATATTGATGACAGTGATGGATGATGGAATAGTGGTGATGCTGCTGATGGTGATGCTGCTAAGGGTGAAAATGCTAATGGTGAGGATGGTGACTACAGTAGTGATGATGATGATGGTAGTGATGCAAGTGATGCTAGTGATGGTGGCAGTGATATGGCAATGACTGTGATGATAGAGGTGATGTTGATGACCGTGATGATGAAAACAGTTTTCTTTTTTCAAGATTCTATTCTGTGAACTGAGAGAAGAGTATCACTCTCCAAGTCTGAAAGTCCCCAATCCCTAGCTCCTTGTCACAAGAGGCCTTCTATTCTGAAAGCAGAAGCTACACAGGGATTGCTAGCCACATTCTCAAACTAAAATACATGTACAGGACAAATTTCTGTCTGAGGAAGATCTACTCCAGAATGTGACCCTTTTATTTGTACAGATGACCAGCCATTTGGTTCCAGGAATCACTGTTGCAAGAGGAAAGATTAGAGCCCTTAAATTGTGTCTGTTGTCATTCTCCTTTGGTGGGCGAAAGGGACTATCAAGATGGGAACACTGGGGCCAAGGAGATAGCTCAGTAGAATAAGTGCTTGCCCGGCAAGTGCAAGGGCCTGACTTCAGTCTCTGGTTCTGAAAAAAAAATATGGGAACTTTTGGCTGGGGAGGTAGCTTGGTGGTCTAAGCATCTACCTGGCAAGCACAAAGACTTGAGTTTGATCCCCAGTACCACATGCCATGCTGGTCCTGGAATCCTGGGCACACCATGCTGGTCCCCCTGAAACTGAGCCTAAAAATCCCAGTACTGGAGAGGCTGAGACAGGAGGATCACTGCAAGTCCAAGCTGTATAATGAGACCCTATGTCAAATGAATAAAATAAATAAAAAATGTTTTTAAAAGATGGAAACACTTCAAAAGGTGTCATGTTGAATGACTCAGATCCCTCCCTTCTGACACATCCCTTGGAATGTGCCATCAAAACAAATTGGCTGTGAATCTTAGGATGAACAAGAGCATGGAGAACTTGGAGGAATTTAGACATTCCAGAAGGAAAGAGAAAGACTGGCTGCATGGAGGAGGAGGACAGAGAAAACCCAAGAGGCTTGGTTCTATTTGTGCCATCCAAAGTTTCCTTCTGAGGATTTTGGAGGATCAGGCCCAAAGCTGTGCAAAAGAGATGACTTTCCCACCGTGGGATAATGGGTGACTGTCTGCATTCACACCTCTCTGGCATCTGAGGCTGGCCACGATCATGACAACATGGCGGTGGAAATGAACTGGACCAAGATGATTTTCATTTCTATCAAGGCTGAGAAAATGATCTCATATAAGTCCACCAAGATCAAAGGTCTCACAGAGGCAGAACAGAAGCCCTTAATACCCACCCATGACCCTCAGGCAAGCAGTACCAATCTTCCCACAGCCAGTGTCTTTTCTTCTTTCCATGAGAGCTTCCTTTAGCCACTGGTTCCTACTCTGCCTGAGCAGCCTAAAGAGATGAATGACAAGGAAGTAAAACTCCGAGGGTGACTGTCACAGTGTCTCTCCCAGCAGGGTCAGGCTTTAGCTGCCTGTGATAGTAAGTTGTTCTTTTGCCAACTCTTCATCAGATTTTTTCTCTTGTCTCACTTCCTGTTATGATTTGGATCCAGAATATCCCTTATCAGGATTATGTATTAAAGGTATAAACTCTAGTGCATCAGTGTTCAGATGTGAAGTTTGGGGGAATGACTGTATGAAGAGGGTTCTGATCTAATCAGTGAGTTAATGCATTGATGGGTTTAGCATTAAAGGAACTACTGGGAAGTGGTAGAGACTGAAGGAGATAAGGCCTACTGGGAGAAAGTAGGTCACTGGGGGCATGCAGTGCAAGGGTACAAGTTGTCCCTGGCCCCTTCCACGCACTCTTTCTGCCTCATGTTGGCCATATGATGAGCTGCCTTGTTCCACTACATTCCCCTGCCAAGATGTTCTGTTTCACCACAAGCCCAGATGTAAAGGAAACAAATGACCATGGATGGAGACCTCTGAACCTGGGATCCAACAGTAGCATTTTGCTCTGAGACATTGTTCATCTCAGGTACTTGTCACAGTGGTGAACAGCAGACTAGCACACTTCTTCAACATGTACAGGATCATCTGACAATCAGATCAAGGCGGGGATTACATGAAACCACAGGAAAATGTTATTTCAAGTAGCAACTATTTTCAATATTAAAACAAGCAAAGACTTGACAGTCAGGTAGTCCTCAATACTAAAATAAAATTATAAGTGATTCAGAGAGTTTCAGACACCCCTGCAGGAATGGGGATTATGAGTGCATGCTCCTCTGCACTTGCTTGTGGCTTGGCTGGAAAATAAGAAGCCCTAGTTATCAAAGTGTCTCATGAAATTATGCTGCCAAGAGAAGAAGCTGAGGGGAGGGGGAGGTTACTTCTTTGGCATTGGACTGAGGGGAGATCCTCAACTCTATGCCTCCTATTACTGGCAAAACTCAGGCAGGCTGGAAACAGCTTGGAGCATACAGAAGGAACAATTTAAAACGTGGGAACCTTGAAACTAAAACTGATGGAAAAGTAGAGCCCAATTCTAAGATTCTGGCCTACACTCCCCATGTGCCTGATGAGGCAGATCAACTTATTTTTGTTTGGACCTTAGACTGTTATATTTCTTTGAAAAACTTCTATAATCCAAAGAGCATGTGGAGAGGTCTAAGTGATGATGTGTTCATTTTTCTCATGAATTCAACAAATATTTATTGAAGCTCCACCATATGCCAGGTACAGTGTTATGCAAATAAAGGTCTCCACAGATCTACTTGAATGACTAACTAAAATCCAAAACATCATTGACAAACCCACCATGGGTGTATGTGGGTGTGTGCATGGTGCATGCGTGCGTGTGTGTGTGTGTGTGTGTGTGTGTGTGTGTGTGTAGGTCTAATTCCTTCAAACAGGCCAAAGGAGTGATACAGGTAGTGATTATATATCTCTTTTCTCTATTAGACAAAGTCATTTCCTTATAGTTTGACAATATTCACAAATTCCCATGTTGAGTCCAAATGAATGAACTACAATGATTGATGAATTTCAAACTGTCTTAGCTTGTGTGTCATCAAAGATAAAAGGAAACATC
Organism: Tympanoctomys barrerae; assembly: GCA_002564285.1. NCBI lineage: Eukaryota > Metazoa > Chordata > Mammalia > Rodentia > Octodontidae > Tympanoctomys > Tympanoctomys barrerae. Next base: position 16,849 of record NDGN011479303.1, read on the forward strand.
TGAGCTCAATCATGCACCAGTCTTCTCTGATTCATCCCAGGCAGGAGTTCAAGAAGTACCATTGTGGGGCTCAGTAATTAAGATCCAGAACTGTTTAACTTAACCAATCTCTGTTCCTTCCCTCAAATAATACAGTTCACCCAGCTCAGTGGTTCTCAGTCATGATGGCATCATAGAATCATCTCAGTATCTTTTTAAAAAAAATGATGCCTAAATCCCAGACCTAGACACTGATTCACTAGAATAGAGTGTGATCTTGGTATGTTTTCTTTCAAAAAACTTCCCCTGTAACTCTAAAGACCATCTAGTATTAGGAACCATGTAGTAATCATTTCCTTCATATAGGAGATTTCATATGGGCCACAGCTTTTCTGTACTGAGGGATTGATACCAATAGTGAATCTAAACTGAGTCACATGGCTCAGCTTGCTTCATACCTATCTAGGTGACCAGGTTGCAGTCACTTAAACTCTGAACTTCAACTTGTCGTCTGTGCAGTAGGTCAGATTTGTTCATCTTTCCTTCTGTACTGCAGATCCTATACTGACCCAAACAGAGTGAAAAGAGTTTAATGATGGGGTGTAAGCCTGGTGGACAGAGGATGATTTTGATAATAGAAGAGTCTTTGAAGAATGATCAAATTACACAGCATATATATTCACTTCCCTCTATATTTGCAACCTCAGATGGGAGTATTTTAGCTTTTTCTTGCTGCTATAGCAAAAAACCCTAAACTGGGTAACTTGCAAGCATTACAAACTTATTACCTAAAGTTTTAGAGGCTGAGATGTCCATGGTTAAGTTGGTGGTAGGTCTGGTGTCTGGTGAAGGCCTGGTCTCTGCTTCCAAGATGGCCCCTGAATGCTGTATCTTCTGAATGGGATGAATGAATGCTGAGTCTTTTAATGGTAGGAGGACATAAAAGCTTTAATGTTTCCCTCCAGGCCTTTTGTAATACACCAATCCTATCCATAAGGCTGAGCCCTCATAACATTGTCATTACTTAAAAACCATCTCTTAATATTATTACACTGGAGGTTAAGTTTCAACAGGCTTGCCACTGTCATGTTTCCTAGCTCTTCTCTTCTCATTATTTGGTCCTCAAATTCTTGCTTTCCTTTTAGCTACATTATACCTTTCTATTTGTATTTCTTCTTTTGAGTTCTTATACTAGGGAAACTATATGATAT
>NDGN011479320.1:0-10313 GCA_002564285.1 Tympanoctomys barrerae
GATTGCCAGGACTCCGCTCCTTTTTTTGCTTTTAGGACCCAAAGAACAATTGATCTTTATCTTCTTCTATTTTTTTTCCCTCCCTCCTTTGCTTTCGTTCCTTTTTCCTTTCTCATCTTCCTTCTCCTCACTCCAGGCTTGAAGAAAAATCTTTTTTAAGGTGGAAAAAACTTGAGTGCTTAGGAAAGTGTACTTTAACATATTGCCTTCTCATTTCTTCTAGAAACCTTATCTGTATTCAGTGAGCACCCCTCCTCTAAGGGCCTAGGCCTTTAAAACAAAAGCTAGAAAGGCCAATTGTTTTCTTCTCTGGTACATATTTCCTACCAACTATGTAAATGCAGGACTATGGTAGTGAGGGAGAGAGAAAAACAAGAATAAATGAAAAAATCATACAATAACATATCAAGGCATTACCAAAGAAAATTCTCCTTATTTAGGCATGCCTCCTTAGAAGGGGACCATTAACTCACCAGGCTGCAGCTCTTGCTTTTGGTGTATCCCTCCTCACCCCACGACCAAAATCTAGACTTCCCTCTGGAAGGACTGAGATACTGCTGTTTACATGATATTAAGAGGAACTAGATTGGAACCTGGTGCTTTTTTTTTTCCCTGAAGAACATTAGAATTTTCTGATTTAAAGACTAGATTCTTGATTGAAGGAACTTCAAATGTTTGGGAATTGTGGAATTTGGAAGAGATAGTGAGATGGAACTTTCCAGTATGCTCCTCCTCTTCCTAATTACAGAGCCAGGGTAGAAATCACAGCTTTAGCTCATCCTACTTTGCATGATTCTCAACTATTTACATAGTGGGCATAACTTGTTATGTGTTTGCTTCCCAGATGCCAAAGAAATCTTAGGGAATTGGGGTGAAAAGAGGATAGTGGGAGCTCCGCGGTCACTGTATGGACTCCAGCCAAGACAGAGTGGGGAGGATCCTGGTTGCCACTAGTTACCACAAGGCATGGTAGGATCTAGGGACCAGATGTGGTCAAGGTGAGTTGTCATCCTTCAAAACATAATCTACGCATGTGGTCCCTAATTTATCCCTCTCATAAGAAGGGCAACAAGGACAGCAGTGAGAGGTCCTACCTCACTTGGGCTACACAATTATCTGATCAATACCTGTTGAATAAAGCCCACATCGCAGGCAGGGAATTTCTTTTTTTGTTTAAGACAAAGATGAACAAGATAGTGCTTTCCCTTGAGGAATTCAAAGGCCATTGTAAGAGACAGAATCCTATACAGAAAATTGCAGCCCTGTGGGTCTGTGTGTGTATGTGTGCTATGTCCTACTTTCTCATGTCTCCACCCTGGTCTTCTCTAGAATATAGGTCATAAGGTTTAGGGTCTGTCTGCTACTCTGGAGCAGGAGGAATACTCACCCGTTTGCTGAGCGAGGAAGAAGCTGGTGTCACATTGGTATCACAAGTGGTTCCATGTTGGAAGGAGTGATGTGTTAGTGTGGAGGCTGCTCTTCCTTGCCTTTCAGGGCAGCTTCCTCTAAGCAGGGGTACATGCATATTCTCCTCGGTGTGATTAGATCTGTGGTATGTGTCTCGGGTAGTAGTGAAGTTCCCGGCTGCTCACTGTGGCCACCAGAAGTCAGGCCCACCAGCGTGTGTGTATGTGGCGTGCTAGCGCATCCGGCTGCAGGGCTAGCACTTTTCTCCCATCCGGCTGCATCTGGTATGTCATGAAGGTGATATTGTGAGGTCCATTTCTAAGACTATGTGTCTCAATCAATTCCAGAATCTTGGAGGAGGGGGTGATTTATTGTGCTCTTGACTCCTATCACAGGGTATTTTGATAGAAGGTGAACACATGCCTGTGTGGTGCAAGAGGAAAGGGTCCAAGTCAAGAAATCTTTCACGGGCCGGTGAGATAGCTCAGCAGACTAAGTGCCTGCTTAGGCAAGCACTGGGACCAGGGTTCGATCCCCCTCAGGACATGCCCCATCCCTGGGCATGCTGAGTCAGCGACTGGGTCCAGTAATGGTGCTTCACGCCTGCAATCCCAGTGCTGGGGAGGCTGAAAACAGGAGGACCACTATGAGTCCGAGCTGCATAGTCAGACCCTCTACTAAATATTTATTTATTTTTTTAAAGCTTTTCTAGAGGAGTGGAACACTGAATCAAAGGGGATTTACTAAGGGAGGGCTCAGAGACTGTTAGGTCTTCACTTCCACCTTAGCCTTAGCACAGGGTGGGGGCCCCACACTTGTCTATGGAATGCATGGTTGATGAGCCTAGAAGACACTTGGGATGGAGGAGAAACACAGAAACACAGGCAGGCCATGGCCCTGCCACCCTCCTCCCACTGGGACCTTGTGCATGGCTAAGAGCAGTAAGCGCAGCATTCTGGCTCATCCCCACTTACACATGAGTGTGTCTTTAGGTGGAAATTCAGAAGGTAGCCCTAGGAGAGCGGAGAGGAAATCTGGGGCCAAGAGGGTGCAGAAGTTGAGGAAAACTCAGGCATTTAGCTCAAAAGGCTCTTCCCATATTAATTACATTTGTTGTAAAGAGTTTTTACACAGCTTTTGAAGGAATCTGTGTTCTTACCAGGAAGAGAGACCAGGAACCAGGGGAGCAGTTTTTTGTTTTTTTTTTTTTTCAGTACTGGGGTTTGAACTCAGGACCCTGCACTTGCCAGGCAAGCACTTATGCTACTGAACTATCTCCCCAGCCCTCCAGGAAAGCAGTTTAAGTGACACAGAGTTGGACTTTTTTTTTTTTTTTTTTTAACACAAGATACTATCCTTCTGGAGGATTTTTCCTGAGAATTGACAATGGACCCAAGCATTCAAGGATTCCAGCAAAGCCCACAGCACAGGCAGAACACTAATGCTAGCTGAAAAGAAACAGCTGCACAAATATTGTGGAAAATTGCTTTTCTGTGGTTCATCATTCCACAGTTGAGAGCTGGATTGTTTTATTGATCCAATTAGTGATTGCATTATTAGAGGGCGTTTATCCTGCCAGCAGATAGTGGCTCTAAGAATGAGGGAGCGTGGAGCTTCAGGGTTCAAGAGAGACGCTGCTTGCTGAGATGGGGCCGAGAAGAACCCAGGCTTGACACGTAGCCCTCTTGTAGCACAGGCACCGTGCAGCAGCAGCAAGCGTGAGTGAGCTTTGGAAAGAGAGCTGACACCTGGCACTACCGTGTTCCAGACTCTCCACATGACTTTCCCTACATACTAGCTATTTAAAATATGTAAATGAGACACAATGGACCTCCATTTGCAGCAGGGACCAAGGAGAGCAAGTAAACAATAACAGCACAGTGTAATGAGTTACGGAAGCCTAAGCAGAGGTGCTGGAGAGAGGACACATAGCTAAGCTCACATGAAGGGCATCAAGGCTTTCAGAGAAGTGTCATGCCTGTGATGAGCTTTACAAGAGGAGTTACTGTAATTCTTTACTTGGGGGTAACTGTAAAAGTCTTAGAACTAACTGCTTCAGATCTGTTCTTCTCTATTTCACTCCACCATGATGAATCTCCCTTAGAGCTTCCCCACCTGCCATACTTACATGTGGAGCCATCATAAGGATCAGCTGTGTCCTGGCTCCTGTAGATCCTGGCCCCCAATTTCAGCTGACCCGGTAAGATCTGAGTGACCATCACTACCTGTTTGAGCCATCGCCTCGTTCCATTTACACCTGTGGTGAATTAGTCAGGCTCTCCCTGACTTGGGGACCAAAGTCAGGCTCCAGGAAGCAGATGCAACTGTGAAGGCTACAGGAAGCAGCAGACAGCAAATGTCTCAGCAGTGGCGCAATCAGGAATCCTGGAGCCCGGAAGCGTGGTTCAGGGTGAGTGGCTTGGTGCTCCATTATAATGGAGTTTCTGGTGTCCAGCTCAGGTACTTTTATTGTTGGCTTTCAGCTTCTCAGTGTCTGATTTGTCTCCCCCTCAGTTGTTGCTGCCTTCCCCTGCCTCTTCCTCCCCTGCTGTTGCATTTGCTCATCTTTGGGGACTGCTTGCCCAAATTCTGGGTCTAGTTGGAATTTCTTGAGTAGCAACTTTTCTTGTCACAGATGTGACAGTGTATGTGTCCGGAGCCACCCACCGTTTGCTTTGGCCACAAGGATGGGTGGGACTCAGCAGAGGCGTCAGTCTCCACTGACTGATAGGTACTGGGGGTGGATTTCCATTCTTGACCATGCCTTCCATCCCAGAACATCTAGGTATGACCTGACTTCAAAGTCCAGCCTGTCCTAGGATTCCTACAAGACGACCTTGTGCTCCCAAGATGTGGTTCGCCTCCACTAACGTTACAGCTCTCTGACTTTGACTTCTGGAACTGTGACTGATTAATTACAGATTTCCTCCCCAGGCTCTGGGGTTGACCTGCCCTGCTGCAAGGGCTCCTCGCCTGCCAGCCGGGGTGTTTGGGGCAATTACCAGGCTGCTTTGCACTCTTCTTCACCCCAGCAGACTTTATTTCATTGCTATCACTCTACTTGTTACAGTTCTGAGTTATTTTCCTTAAGAAAAAGTCCCTTTGCTTCTTGTTATTGCTTTGCAACTTTGAAAAAGAGAATCAGGAAGTCCAGGTGAGGAGTACAGCCCAGGTCCCACAAGAGCCCAGTCACCCATCCCTCTCCCTTCTCATTTCTGGCAAACCTCCTAGGTGGCCGAGCCAGCCCTTCAGGGAAGCCCACAGTCCTTCCTAAGTGCTCATTTGAGTGGCTCTGTAGAACTGAAGGAGAAAGATTCCATCTAGAAAGCAGTGAGCTTGAGAAGTAATGTCATGAAGTGTTCTGGATATGGCTAGGTTTAAAGCCACTTAGGGGCTGAGCGAGGAGGCACATGACTGTTATCCCAGCCCTCTGGGAGGCTGAGGCAAAAGGAGGTCAAAGTTCAGCTTAGCAAGACTGTATCTCAAAAATAAAAAATTAAAAAGGACTGGGATGTAGCTTAATGTGAAGGCCATGGGTTCAATCCCTAATGCTGGGAGAAAGAAAAGCCATTTAGATATATGCTAATATATTTACTAACATTAATAGAAGAGCTCTAATTTCCTGAGTTCTTGCTACTGGCCAGATCTACTGGCATACATTGTGAACTGTATCACGAACTATATTATGAACTAGTAGGCATTGGTTTCTTAGCCGCACTCTTCCATATGCTTATCTGCTTCATTTTGACTTTGTACCACCTAGATTGCTATTTATATTTATTCTCAGATATAATATTTAACTTTTGTTTAAAGTTAGTTATAAAATACCTTAATATTGTCCTAATCAATAGTAATCAATTGATCTATCTATCTAATTCGTGCATGTTAATTTTACAAAGTATAGTAGTACCTTTGGTTCATGAATTTAATTTGTCCCACCATTCTGGAAAAAAATGATCAAATTCATGTTTGTGTAAGAAAACTGGCCATGGTCGTGTTGATCACCTGACGAAGAATTCACAGATGAAATTGAAACTTTGCTATATATTTGTTGGTGAATCAAACTGTTCCCATACAAAAGCATTTATGACCTGAGGCCCCACTGTATTAGATTTCACTGGGCATTTTCACACATGCATATAATGCAGGTTTTAATTATTTCCTCCCCTATTACTCTCTTTACAACCCTTCTTCTTTCTGTGTTCTCATCTAAGAGTAACCTAGCTTCTATTTCCAAGTCTTTTAAAAATTTTTCCACGTTAGGGAAAACACATCATACTTTGCTTTCTGAGTCAGGTTTATTTTGTTTAACATGTTGCTTTCCAGTTCTATTCATTTCCCTGAAAATGGTATAATTCTGTTCTTTTTTATGGCTGAATAATGCTCCATTATGTAGATAGCATTTCTTTTACCCATCCATCTGTGACAGGTACTTAGGCTGGTTCACAACTTGATTATTGTGAATTATGCCACAATACACATGGGCACACAGGTACCCCGTCTAGATACTAAAATGTGGCGCTACATAGTTGGATCATATGTCATAGTTGTCAATAGTATATAAATAATACTTTTGTTATATTTTTCATGAATTCAAAATCATAAAATGCTTGTATATACGTTAACTCCTCTTCCATATCACAGGCACTACACAGTGTATCTTGTAAAACACAGTCTGCAAAGAGCTTCAGGTGAGAAGAATTCTTAAAAAGATTTTTAAAAAATCTTTATGTATTTGATTCAGGGTACAGCTTGGACTGAGTGCTCCTCTAGTCTCAGCCTCCCCAGTGCTGGAATTACAAGCATGCGCCACTGCGCCCAGTTTTGGTAGCCAGCATTGTGTGCCTGGGGTTCCAGGGCCAGCACAGCATGCAGCACCAGGGATTGAACCAGGGCCCTTATGCTTGCCAGGTAGGTGCTTAGACCACTGAGCTAACTCCATAGCCTCAGAATTCTTTTTACTTCACAAGACTCCATTCTGTTAGATTCTCCTCCACTAAGAGAAGGACTTTAAGAGGATTTCCCCTTGGTGTGGCCATTCCTGAAGTTTTATCACTGTAGATCCAGGGCCACTTTCATCAGGAGCTATTATTTTTCATTAATGGCAGGAGTTGGGACTTTCTCAACTCCATGAATATTAGCGTGCTTGTTGCATGCTAGGTGCCAGGTGAGGTGCTATAAACTGGACCCCTTGGGGAAGAAACCCTCCCTCCAAGCAGCTTCTTTTCTGTAGATTTCCCAAGGGAGATGCATTTAGAGGCCATGCAGATGGAAGAGGAATCCATGTTCTACTTCCTGTGTTATGCCACAAGTCCCAGAGGGGCCTGTGGCTGAGGCTGGAGCTGAAAGGAAACATGTCCCTTCCCTGAAACCCAAAGCTTCTGGTCACTCGGCTGCATCAGAGGACAGAAAATGAAACAGCTGAGAGCACAGGAATAGACAGGAGACAGAGATGGGTGGCTTGACCTCTTTGTGCCCCCTTTCACTGTCCATGTGGGAAGAAAAACATTCCTGCTTTGAACACACTGTGACCTTACCCCTAGGCAGGTCTAGAATCTCTAGTGCGAGCGCCCCAGGACCCCTGTATGAAAAGTAGGAAGGAAGAACAATAGAGAAGACCATCTGGAGAAAGTGACATTGAGATAGGTTCCACGGGGTGGGATTGTTTCTAAAGGCATGAAAGATTTCAAGTTTTCTGTTAGGACAGGGATATTGGTTCTTTCTACCCATCATCTTTATAGCCATTCTCCTTTCATTTGCTATCTTAATAGGAGTTAAGTCCACCAATATCCACAATATAAAATTATTATAGTAGGAATCCCTGGAATAATAGTCACTGGTGCCCAGGGCTCTCTTGGAAAACACCACTGTAAGATGAGACTTTCTTTGGTCAGCAGTCTGTTCTAAAGAGTAGAAATCTATAGTCTTAAATATAAGCCTGGCTGATGCAGTCTTTCAACAGGAATACTGTACTTTGAAGATGTCAGTGCTGTCATGGGTGTATCACTGCAGAACTGTCTCATAGCTGTACATTTTATAAATCTGCATTTGAAATTATCACTAACAAAGAGTGAGGATTGTATTCAGTAGCTATCATTGGAGGAGAACCTTCATGGCTATCTCTTGGGGACAGCCTGAACCAGTGGTGGCATATCTATGGCACACATGCCACAGCAGGCAGCGTTTATCATTAAAAGCTTTCTGTGGCTCACCCCTGGCAATGCAACAGGAGCATCAGTGGGTCCCCACCCTGCCGTTCTCCCCACGGAGACCCCACACAATGCTGAGGTGGCTCTGCCTGCCCCTGCCTGCCCTCAGCATCAACACACCTCTGTCCAGGATGTGGGGAAATTATGATCCCGCACTGCCGACTTCGTGCGGGCCACTTCCCTTTCCTCCCCACTTGTCTGAGCAGAAAAGGAGGCGCAAGGAAAGCTGTCTTGGGTTTTCGCCACATCGTGAGTCTGAGTCTTTTTGTCAGCTCTCATTAGAGCGGAAGAGAGTCCGCTTGATTTCTGTTGCAGGAATGGGTGAATTAGTCTTTAAACAGATGAATGCAGTGTTGACACTGCCACCCGCTCACCAGGTGTTTAAGGAGAACCGATGAAGCTTTAGACAACCACAACAAACACCACACTTCATGTGTTGGTGAGTGTCTGTAGCCTAGTAATTGCTAAAGGCTACTCGAGACATCTGTCACTTGAAGAGAGTCGGAGGGACACGCTCCACATCGCTTTCTCTGTATCCTCTAAGCACCAATTATATACTAATCCAGGCTTCTAGGAAATATCGTGTGAACGTTTTCAGCTCCTTAAAGAAAGGCCAGCAGGAGTAAGAATGGATCTGATGCTTTTGAAAGGCCTGAAGGCTGTTACGGCAAAGGGCCATTTCACAAGTGTTTTTGTGTCTTTTGTGTGTCTATTTTTTAAAAAGTGTTACTTGTTATATGGTTCATGTAGCATTTTCTGAAATTCATTGCTAGGGAAAAGCTTCCTCATCCAGATTAACTTGCTAATTCTCCCCATAGGCCTTTATAGAATGCCTTTTGTGTGCCAGAAACTAGATAGATACTAGATTTCAAAGAAACCAGTACATTTTCTTTTGTTTGATATAAGTGCAGTATGACCCAAATTCTATTCTTTTTTTTTTTTTTTTTTTTCTGTGTTTGGAAGGAGCACAAGACTAAACTTGCCATTCAAGCACATTGATTATCTCTTTCCAGGTACAACTAACTTATACTCCTCTTAATTTTATCATTGATATTATGTTAGAAAGTGACATACTTTAATTTTAATTTTTTTTTTTTTTGTGGTACTGGGTATCGAACTCAGGACCTTGCACTTGTCAGGCAGGCACTTGTACCAGGGAGCTATCTCCCTGGCCCTAGACTTTTCATTTTAAATCTTTCATACAGTATAAGTTTGTAGGCTCTTTGTTCTGCATATGCCTAGTTTTGCTCATTGATCCAACTACTCTTAGCTGCGTGTTGTGTATGAACCTAGCTATGGAGTGTGCACACACACGCACACACACATGCACATGTGCACACACACACACACACACACACACACACACATGCTATGTTCCATTCTAACCACTACACACACCCTGGCACAAGGGGACTGGAGGTCTCTAGCCTAGATGCAGACATAAGGAGGTACATTGTTAAAAGAGAATCGTAAAAAATGACTTGCAGAAAGTGAGTCTGATTTTTACTATCACCACGGACTAGCTATTGTAAACAATGTCAGGAATAAAATATTCTTCCCTCTTGGGAGGACCTTTCTCGCCAGCTGCTCTTCCAAGTGACAGCTCCCTGAGCTCCATTTACACATAGTCCAATGCAGTTATTATATATAAGAAAATGCAAAAAAAGTATATGCACAGCATATAACTTTTGTAGAATACAAATGGAATAACATGTTATTCTTTCAGTGTTTTTTATATTAAATTACATTGGGCACATGTAATTTATTATACTTATCTAATTCTTTTTACATAACTGATATCCTGTATGGACTACATACTTTTATCTAAAAATTTCATTTTTATTATTAGCATGAAACATAGATGTGTTTTGCCATCTAGGTTGTTAATCTCTTAGCAGATACATTCATCTCATTTACATTTACTCATATATATGTGTATATGTATTTACTTTTATTATGCTATTCATTATAATATATTTATATTTTATCTTTATATGGTTTGCATAATTTTTTGCTATTTCTTCTGTACTTTCTTTGAATACATATCTTTGAATAAAAGTATTTGAAACTTTTATATAGTTAAAACTCTACTTCCCATTTATCAGTCTTGGACAGTTTTTATAACACATCATGAAATAAGTGAAAAATTTATATTTCACACTTCCAGCTCCTACCCCTCATCTCATTTTTTATTATTTTGTCATATTACCAAGATCGATGGCTTATTCAGAGCTGGACTCTCGAAACACAATCACACACTTAGTGGCCACCACAGGTCCTTTCATCTGTAGCTTCCTCATTATTGATACACCTTTAAACATTTCTTATCTTAGGTTGGCTGGGTTTTGCTAGCAAGTATCTTTTACTGTAAGGACTGGTAAGTGCTCTGTTCTCAGAACCTTTGTATTATTGAAAAAGATCTCTACAGAACCTTTATACATCAAGCATATATTGCTTGGATCATGTGTTTTCCCATTCAGAAATTTGCAGATATTGTTCTCCCAGGTTTTTTGCACTCAGAGTTGTTATGATGAAGTTCAAGGTCATCCCCTGTCGTCTTTAGAGGAACAGACATTCAGTGCCTATATTACCTGTAGGATTTTCTTCTTTATTCTTGAACTTTAGGGGCTCCACTAAGATAGAGTGCAAGTTGGAGACTATTTTTCCTTGAATAAAAATTGTGTTCTACAGAGTTTA
>NDGN011479330.1:0-11919 GCA_002564285.1 Tympanoctomys barrerae
TGTGGAATGCCGCTCTACCATGAAAGACGCAGGGCTAGCAGAATCACAGCTCCATAGTTAGGCTCTGTGAACTAGACTCAACTTCATGGAAAAGGTGCAATTTTACCTGATGTTTGAAAATCTGCATAGAATTTAAATAAACACACTGAGAAAAATAGCTCAACAAAGAGTAAGGAAATAGAACAGCTTGGCAGGACTGGTAGAGGGCAGCAGAGGTTGACTAGATGGTAAAGTTCAGATCCGAGGACACCTGAAGACACACTGCGAAGTCTTGCTGTAGCAAGTGTTGCAGCACCTACTATGCCTACACTTTTTCTTTTGATATCCAAGCAAAACGCCGTGGCCTCCTCTCAGCCACAACAAGGCACTCTTCCCACTTCCTGAGCATCTCCACGTGGTCTGGTGTCTCTCTCCTGCCTCTCCAGCATCTGACATTCACCATACCTTCCTGCTTCTGCCTTCTTACACACCTTTCTTTCATTTTGCATCCCCTGAGAGCTTCAGAGTCAACCTGTTTTGTGCATAGATGTGGCCCTACCCCCTTCATTACTGGAATCACTACTAATTCAAAATAGTTCACAATGCAATAGATTCTAACTGTAGACTAAGGGAACTTGTTATAGTTCCCTTGGATGGTATTGCAGCAGAGTATGTAACAACCTAAGATTGAAATTGAAAGCGACTTGGGATTTTTTAGCCATTTCTACCCCAAGAAACTTCTCACAACTGTCTTTTTGCTCAAAATCCAGATGGCCACAATTTCCTGTCTGTGAGTGTCTGAATATGGGTATATAATGTGCCTGTCTCTATTTCCATCTTCCCTTAGCTCTATAATATACCATTAGTCTTGCCACATTCTCTAAACAAGGTTGATAAAAAAACTAAAACCATTTGACATTAAGAATTCAAAGTAATTTTGCTGTCTGTCTCCATTTCTACCTCAACCTAATTTTGCATAAGCTAAAAATTTTATTGGCAAGTTTTCTTAAACAACAGATCATCTACTTCAGTGATGAGTACTGCTATTCTGCTATAATACTAAAAACAGCTGCAGCTATTTCTATTTTTTGGTATATTTTCCTTCCTGTTGCATATTATTTAGGCTTGATTAGCTAAGCAAATCACTTAGGGTCTGGGCAAGGACAGGATGTAGCCAACAGAATTCTTTTAGATGGCAGAAAGACCATTTGAAGCAGAATCTGGGCAGTGTTTGGTTAATACATGGGGAAAAACAGACCTTGCTATTCTTTTGCTTTTTGGTTGTTCTTTTTTTGTCCTTCCACATTTCAACAAAATAAACTCCAGCAAATAAAAAGAAAATCACTATAGGAAAACAAAGCAATAGCACTGAAAGTGCAAAGTGGGAAAAACTGGCTATGTAGATAGCACAGTTCTATTATTTCCACAAAATATTTTGCCCTTCACTGGTGACCCTTTGCATCTGTTGCGTATGGTGCTGAGCCAGGGACATTACAAGAGTCAATGGGGATAATGTAACAGACTCCAGTTCCCTAATGGGAGAGAAGCCTTCATTTGTGCTGTTCTAAAGTGTGCATTCTAAAGACTTACAAAACCATTTGGCTGTTCTGTAGCTTTTAGATTTCCCTGAAAATCACCAAACCACCATCTTAATCTGTGTAATTAGTCTGTGTTTAGGAAGTGTGTTTACAGTAGTCTTTCTGTAAAAGGAGGTTCTTTGGAAGTAAATGATTTGATTTGTCCTTTACTGGTCTCTGGGAAGAACATTCAGCTGTGGGGTTGGTTAGGCAGAAGCTGTGTTAAGGGCATTTTCTCTTAACACAGCTGCAGGATTAAGATCTGGATACAAACCCAAGAGTATAAAATATTCCACTGCCAGCAGACACCACACCAAGGCAGGGTCAAGGTCTCAAACAAATCACACAGCGCCAAGTCCATCTGCCCCTCTCTTTGTCACTTAGATAAAATCTAGGTAAGATGAACCTTGTTGGCAGTGTTGATCAATGAAACTAGAGCACAAATATCACAATCTGTCATCAGCAGATAGAAGTGGTTCTGGGTCACAGCCAAGCCTCAGAAGGGAAGCCCTGAGATCCACATACTGATGTTCATTTTTATAACATTGATCCATGGATAGCTATGCCCTTTCCTTTTTTACAGAGCCCTGTATTTCAGAGCCTAATAAGCACTCTCCTGGAGTCCAAATGAACTTGGCACACTAACTATAGCCACCTGTTACTCTCAAGGCACAGCCAAGGTGACAAGAAGTAGGAAAAGACTAAATGTCCCCCGACATAATGAGTTCTTCCCCGATGTGTGGCCTTTGACTTTTCCTGTCAACAGGGAAACTGTGGCCTGTCTGTTGCATCTACTTGCGGAGGCCTTGTGTCGACTGCTGTTCCTTATTGTGCTGAAAAGTCATGCTCCTTGGTGATGCCTGTGTGCAAGAGGTGCTTGGCTGCCGCTGAGCAGCTTTTGCTAAAAGAAGGCAGTGCCACCTTCCATTCACACCCTCCATGTCCCCGGATGCCTCTTGTTACACACTACTCCATGATGGATGCGTGTGTAAATTCCAACTGCATGTCTTTTATTAGTTGCATGCTGTTTCTCCAGCTTCTTTTATACAGCATCCTCCTGCTTGCAATGAAACAAGCGTATTGGGTTTTATATGGTTATAAAATCCAACATAAGACAAACTATGCAAAAGACTTTTTATGTAGCTTGAGACTTCTTCACAATACCTTTTCCCCACCACTTCCACACCTCTGACTTCCTCATCCAATTTTAAAATTTTTTATTCAACTTTGGGGCAATGTCCACTTTTCTTTAATTTCTTGCTTGCTTTTATGAATTTAATGCATAGAAATCATTCTTCTTAACAACGGAGGAGTACATGGGTGAAGATTTGCAATGATAGCATCTGTTTTTCCCAGATGTTGAAATAACCCTTCATTATACACTTAGTATGCTGGTCAGTACAAACCAACATTCAGTTTTAAATCGAGGATCCTATGGTATTACTGGAGTCAAGCCCGATAGGTGATCATCAAAACTACATGTTGATATCAGTGGTTAACCTCATTCTTAGGATACAATCTATAACAGTACTAATCCATCATCTGCAGTGAAAAATCCATTTAGTTATGTTCATTTTATTCTAAATGATATACCATATAAATGCAGCTACCTACATTGTGGAATTTGTTTACAAAATAATGTGCATAGGTTCTGCATTGCTTTGAAACACATTTGCTTATGCAATAAACCCAGACAACCTTCTGTTACATTATGTGATATCCTATTAACAGTAGTCAAATCTTCCAAAAGGCTTTCTTGAGTTTATGTTAACCTGCAGTTAACATGACCTTCAAATGAAATCTTGGCTGAGAGCTACATCCAAAAGAAAACTTCAATACTAGCCATGCTTTGCCTGTGCCAGGACACTTACGACATGATCAACAAGTTGCCCATCTACCCTTACAGGCAAGGCAAAGAGTTATAGTTTAGAAAGTGGTCTGGGAATCTATTATTATGAAGGGTGTAATTCAAGATGCCTGGGAAATATGAGGCACAGGTCATCCCTAAACACATACTTAGGACCAACAGCTCTTAGAGGGAAGTAGTGGAGGGCAGAAGCCTGTATGGAAGGAGGGCATGAGCCATGCAAATATCTGGGGATGAGGAGAAGACAAAGCCAGCAAAAAGGACCTCCTATGGGGACCTGCATCAAAATAGGATGGAGGCCAAAGTCACTGGAACAGAGTCAGCTCAGGAGAAGGGTGGAGGAAATGAGGTCAAAAAAGATGCCAAAGGCAAGATGGTGGTTGTATAGCCCATTAAAAGAAATTTTGAGTTTCGTTTAAATATAGAAAGCATAAAAAATGTAGAACAGGGAAATTGTAAGTAATTACCAAAACAATACAATAACTATCTTATAATAAGAAGTCTTTTCAAAAATAAGAACCAGGAGAAGGAACATCTAATATTTCTGAGATTCCACAGGCAAAAGGGCTTTTTGATGCTGAAACAGTTAGCTTAGATAAGGGGGAAGTTATTTTAGTCTGAAGTAACACTTACATGCAGAGAGGGCAATGTGCATGGGACCACAGGAGAGAGAAGTGTCCTCAGATGTTGAGATAGTCCTTGAATACCTACTCTAGATGAAGGTAAGAGGCAGTGGCACAGGTGAGGTTGGTGTCAAATTGTCAAGGTCCCTGCCTGTCACCTTAAGAAATCTGGAGTAGAACAACGAGGCTAGGGAGTCACTGAAATATTTTAAGCAAGAAAGTGATGCAACATGACCGAAGTGTTATTTTGGAGTTATAAATCTGTCAGTGGTGTGAAGAATTAATGGAAACACTGGGGAGTGTTTGAGGTCAGGGATACCAGCTGGGCAACTCAAAACTATCTGAGTAGGAAGAGAAGGACTAGGACAATAACAGTAAAGAGAAATATACTGGAGAGTTATGTAGCAGAGATGGCCACACAGTGGAATAGGAATGGTGAAATTGAAGGTTGTCAAAGATAATTTCTTGGCTCATGGTTTGAGGAATTCAGTCCATAGTGATATCATTACCCAAAATAAGATGGAAGATCACATTTGAGACTAAACACATTTTCAGCTTTGATACAAAATACAATCTGTGAAACCGAAATATTCGGTGGAATAAAGACAGAAAACATAAAAGAATACAGATATAAAAGCATAGGTTTAACAGTTATATTCAACAAAATGTGGGGACAATTTATCTGTGAAGTAGAAAAACCATAATATCTGATGAAGCTATGGTTGTATTAGAAGATGGAAAAGAAAAGAAAGATACATGAGTTCATTTGGAAGTACCTATTCTCTTCTTCTACATGAATAGCTATTAATAATAAAGATATAAATATATAAACATATATATTGTATGTGTACACATGAGAATTATTTAATGAATATCATATATGGGTATTTTATATATCATACACACATATACTTAGTAATTAGGAAAAAATTCTTTGTGTAATTTATAAAAAGAGGAATAGACTTCAGTTTATGAGTGTATTCTGCATACACCTAAAGAATAAAAAGCAATGCTTCCATTTCAATCATTGTGGGAAAAGTATTTTGTACCACTTAAAAGGTAAGAAAACAATTTTGGCGTCAGGTTGTTGGTAGCAGAAGGAGCAATGATCCATTAAATTTTAGAGATTCTGAATTTGAAATGATGCTCAGAACTAAAAACATATTTGCTCACTACAAAATTGAAATTACTCAGCATAAACAATCTGATCCAAAGTTCTAAGTGTTCAAAACAGGTAACACTTGAAGCTAGTTAGCTCTTTAGTTTATCAGAAATAAAAAGAGACAATAGCAACAGTAACCACATAGATAGCAAGGTGAAGAAGACTGAGTAGGGGCTGTAACTTGATCAAAGACCCAAGCATCGTTTTTGTCACAGAGATTTTAGTTAGTATTGAATTGGTTAATTTCTTAGAAAAGAAAATCCTTCCCTACAAAGGAGATGATTTACACCTAGGTAACCCCATAGCAGGCACTGTAGGATGAAGAGCGGTAGGGAAGTGAAAGTCTTTCGCTAGGGAGAAAAAGAAAGTGAAGTGAACTAAATCCTGGGGACCAAGCCATACACAGTTCACATTGTTGAATTTTGCAAGAAAACAACAAACAGATGAAAGTGATATTCTCTACAAGATTATAGATATGAATGTCCACCTAAACTCACATATAAGGTAAAATGGCAGTGACAAGTGAATCATTTGCTCAGAAATATCACTAATCTAAGTTTGAGATTACAAACTATAGAGTCTGGAATAAGAAAGTAAGCAGTAGTCAAGTGGAGTTGGCCATCAAACTTTAACTTAGTCCTCTAACTTTATACTGCGATGAACTCTGGTGAAATTGGCATGGGGTCTTGGCATATGATTTTCTCTGAAAAACTACTATGGAAGACCAACATTGGCTTAGTCTGCAAATGAATGGTTGAGAAGCCAGTGCTGTGAAATCTCAGATTTGCCAATCACCCTAAACTTTAGCAGGTTACAAACATCAGGGCTTTGGAAATAAGTTACCATAGTTTTTGAGATACAGAAGAGACTGATAGAACCTGTTTGAAAGACAACCAGGTTATGGCTGTTTGAAAGCACAGTCACAAAACAATGGATACCTCTAGTAGAGAAGATGAAGAATAGGAAGCCAGATAAAGCTGATTCTTGCACTTTAAGCATTATAAACAGAAGTGGGGCTTTTATTTTTAATCTATTAGTATAATTTCAAGGGATATCTGTGTTTATTGCTTTGTTTCACATCATGAACTTGTTGAGATAGACTTGATATCCAAATTAAAATATTTCTATTTTCAGAGTTTCGCTAAAGGATTATCCTTATCTATTTTGCTATTACAGTATTATCTTTTCATCTGATTGATGAATTCTGATATGCTCTACTGACAATGTGATTGGCCAATATTTTCAAAGAGAAAATATAAGAAATGAATTTTTCAGCGCAGTAGAAAGTTTCCTGTTGCTGTGACAAAATACTCTGAACTTGCCACTTAAAGGAAGAAAGGTTTAATTTGGCTCCAAATTCCGGGATCTCGTTCCACAGTGAGCTGGTTCCAAGGCAGGAACAGCACAGCAGAATAGCATGATTAAGGAAAAACACCCTCATCCTGGAAGCCAGCAAGGAGGAAGAGGAGAGGAGATAGGACAAGACTAAACCTTCCAGGTGACATCCTTGGCAACCCTGTCCTCATATCCAGATAACACACTGAACCATGAACAAACACCTACAAAGGGTCTCTGGTTGCCTTTGTGGGAACAGAACTTAGAGTGAAAATAAGCTTAATCCCTGCAAAAGTTGAGCTCTTCGCATGCAACAAATGGCTTCATCTTTGGTTGACTGGAGTCTTAATGGTCAGCTTCATAGGAAAAGAGAAAACAAATTCTCTGAGGAATTCAAAGGAAGCCTTCTTTTTTTCCTACTCTTCCAAACTTGAGTATTAGTAAAAAGAAGAACATATGATAAATAAAATAATACACTCATCAAAGATAGCATATAAATCCTCAGAACCTGTGGATACATCATCTCATATATGAAAAGGAATATTTAAGGTGTAGCTCAGTTTAAGATCTAGATAGTATAGAAAGATTATCCTTAATTACTCAGAAAGGCCAAAATAATCACAAGGTCTTTTTTCTTTTTTTCAGAACCGGGGATTGAACTCAGGCCCTTACACTTGACAGGGACGCGCTTACTCTACTGAGCCATCTCCGTGGCCCCTTCACAAGGTCTTTATAAATGAAAAAGGGAGAAAATCAGTATGTGTCAGAGGCAGAGGTTATGAGGTAATTTGCATAAATGTGAAGTGAAGAAGTTTGGAAAGATGCACAGGATGGCGGGCTGCCCTAAGTCAGGGAAAACAGGTAGCTTCTAGTAGGTAGAAAAGGCAAAGAAACTGACCAACTCATAAAGTCTTTAGATGGAATAAAACTCTGCTGGAGTCTTGGTTTTAGCCCCGTGGCACTCAATTCAGGCTTCTGATCTCGAACATTGTAACACAATATATGTTACTTAAATCACGGAGCTTGTGGTCATTTATTAGAGTCGCATTAGAAAACTAAAGCAGGAGGAATTTTCTACTCATCCCTGCCACTTTTCTTGCCTTGTTTGTATTTCTTGGGAGTAACAATGCCTCATTTGACTTTTACTTAAGAAGTGAAAGCAAACCATGTTGATGTAGGTCATTTTTTTCTTTTCTGGCATTGTGTGTGCACAAGCTCCTCTCTGTCTCCCCACATCATAAAGGTTTCTAGGCACATGTGTGGCCCGAGGCTGTGCAGGACACTATCAGAGAGCAGGATTATTTGGTTCTCAAAAGTGGCCTTTATAAATAACTAAGATAGTATTTTGATATTACCTTGCCATTCCTTTCTGATTTTTCATCTTTTAAAATGGAAGTATGAGAGTAGCCTGTGATTTTTGTGGGTTTTGATGACTCTGAAAAGCACCAAGTAAAAGGTAGAAAAATATTTCAAGTGTGCAGGGAAAATTGAAACTGTGGAGGAATGAGCAAGCCTTTTAAATCTGATAATGAGAAGTTTTATTATAATGTATAGTTGGGCCTCCATTCCTACAGAGTCAACAAGCACTGGATTCAAAATATTTGTGAAAAATTCCTATTTATACTGAACATGTAGAACTTTTCTCCCTGTCCTCATTCATTAAATAAAGTAGCATAACAACTATTTGCATAGCATTTTCACTGTAGTAGGTATTATTGTTACTCTGCATATAATTTCATGTGTGGGAGTTTGAAATTAATTTTCTATGGATATCCAAGGATGAGTATAATAAAAATATATTACTTTCAGTGTAGAAGCACAGTATCATATTTAATTAAGGAATATTAGAGTACTTACATTAAAGTCAGGCAAGATATGTATGATCCTTTAAACTGCTATTATATAAAACACTTATTAAGGTTTAACCAACTATACTAGACAATAATAAATTAAAGGTATAGAATTCACAAAGGGAGGTGAAATTATAGGTATTTTCAGATAAGGGCTTATTCACCTAAAATGAAAAAAAAAAAAAAAGATTTAAAGCAATTATGGGGAACTAGGGAGAGTGCAGAGGGAAGCAAAAGAAGGGAAAAGGAACAAAGAATAGAAGGAAAAGTGAAAACAAAACTTTTGTAAATAAGAAAGGTTAGATGGAAGGAAAGAAAAAAGAACAAAGGAAGAATCAGGATATATCATGCACAGGTACAAATTCATATAATGAAGGTTATCATGTATACCTAAAAAGTACCAGTAAAATTAATTTTTAACAAAGATCATCTTGGGCTGGCCAAATAGCTCAGCAGATTAAAGCACCTCAAGCAGGCTCAGAGGCTGGGGGTTCGATCCCTTGGCCTGCCGTGCCAGCCCCGCCCCTAGGGTGTGCTGAGACAGCAATTGAGACAGAGCATGGTGGTGCGCTCCTGTAATCCTGGCTCTTGGGAGGCTGTAAACAGGAGAATCACTACGATTTCGATCTAGTAGTGAGATCCTGAACACCCTGTACACCTGTCCCTAAAATACAAAAAAAAAAAAAAAAATCATCTTTTAAGTGTTAATTAATTTGACAAGTATAAGATCCTGAGTTTGATCCCTGGTACCTCAAAAAAGAAGTTAATTTTTATTTTGTAGAAAAAAGATAAAGCAAAATTTCACAATAAAACAATAGCATAAAAATAGTCATTACATTACATGTTATTTTTAAAGCAGTTGTTCAGAGTACTAGATATGGGCATTAAAATTTCTCCAATCAACATTAGCACTAATATTCCTATTTAATGAACTAAGGGACACTAACAGTATAACTGACCTTTACTTCTTTCTCCTTTTCCCTACTGTCCTTTCCCTTTTTCCCATCTTAGCTCTTTTCTTTCCTTTTGAACACTTTATTACATTTTACAATATCTACTATGCATTATACCTTATTTACTCTTTCAGTTTCTCATAGCAGAGAGAAAATACTATGTTTATACATGTGAGGCTGCTTTATTTCACTTATGAGTGTGGTCTCAAGTTACAACCACTTCCCATTTACTTTTTCAAGTTCATTAAATGGTTTGAGGATTATTGGCCCTAAGTCTTCCTTAGTGTCTTACACAATTTTAGAGTGAATCCATCAGGACCTGGGCGTTTCTTTGTTGGTAAGTTGTTCATTATGTTTCTAATTTCAATGATTGGCATTGGGTTATTCAGAATTTATATATATTCTTGTACCTGTCTAATAGTAAACTTTTGATGGTAGGTATTGGATTTTCATTACATTTTTCATTTCATTGATTGTTATTGGGATATTCAGAATTTCTATACCTTCTTGTATCTGTCTAATTCATATATATATGAATCCGTCCGTTTCTTCTGTGTTATCCACCATATGAGAGTGAAGTTTTCAAAGGAGGTATTTATTTTACCTATTTCACCATTTTTACTACTCATTGCATATATTTGAGTCTTTCCTTTTTGGAGAAAGTTGCCTAAAAGCATATTAATTTTGCTTATTCTTTCAAAGAAGCAGCTCTTTGATTCATTAAATTTTATAATTTGTTTCTTAGTCTAAATGATGTTAGTTTCTTCTCTGATCTTTATAATTTCCTCCCTTGTATGAGATTTAGTCTTGTCTTGCTCTTCTTTGTCTAGAACCCTGACCTGTACAATTAGGTTGTTTATTTGTGCACATTCTGTTTTCCTGATGTGAAAATTCACCACTAAGAACTTCCCTCTTAGGATGGCTTTCATTGCATTCTACAGGTTTGGCTTAGTTGTATTTGAATTTTTGTTTAACTGTAGACATTGTTTAATTTCTTCTTTCATTTTGCTTGTTGCCCATTAAATATTTATGAGGGTGTTACTTAATTTCCATGTGTTAATGAAGTTTTTGTGTTTTCTTTTGTCATTAATGTCAAATTTCAAATGGAATCTGAAGGATAAAATACATACTGGAAAAGGGAATGAACTTATTCAAAAGGAAGTAGTTACTGAGTTGAGGAGAAGGACAAGAGAGGGATGGGGGAATGAGATTTATATAGGTATGTAAACAGGATGGTGTGGACAACTGTACTGTGCATTTCTGCTGGTCTGTGCAAAGGAGCAGATAACACTTAACTTTTTGTCTCCCTTTTTAAATTGTTTTTACTTTTCTCTTCTTAATTTCTTATGCTTTTTTGTTTTTGTCTTTCTTCCCATTTTACATGAATATATCTGGTAGTATGAATAACTGATTGGAAGATAACACTATGTATTACAACAAATACTATGAAATTCATATTATTTTGTTAAGTGAAATTCTGTATCACTTGTAATTTTTTGTTTTAATTCTAATTTGTACTCTCTTTAAAAATAAAAACAAGTAATTAAATAAAATAAAAATTTCAAATTTTATTGCACTATGGTTTGATAATGTATGTGAGCTAAATTCAAGTATTTTGCATTTACTTAAGCATGTTCTATAGGCTAGTATGTGTTCTGTTTGAACTATGTCCCATATGCAGTTGAAAAGAATTTGTTTTTTGATGTTTTTGGGCCAAACACACTGGAAATACATATTCTGTTCAATTGCTCATTGGTTCTATTCTAACATTTTCTTTGCTGATTTCCTACTTGAAACAGTGGAGTATTATGGTTCTCCATTACAATGTGTTAGTTTTCATTTGATTTTTCATGTCTATTAATATTTGCCTTATATAGTTGTGTGTTCCCATATTTGGTACATACATATAGATGATTGCTGTCATATCCTCTCAAAAATTTTCCCTAACAATTATATGATGACTTTCTTTATCTCTCTTGATCATTCTTGGTTTGAAGTTTACATTGTCTGCAAGCAGAATAGCTACCCTTATATTTTTCTAGATTCTGTTATATGGAATATTGTTTTCCATCTTATGACTTTCATTCTATGAATTAATTTTGGAGTTGAATGTTTTTCTGCTTGATCCATTCTACTAGTCTGTTTCTTTTGATTGGTGAATTGTGGCCATTTACATTAATCATTATAAGTGATATGTATTGGCTTATATTTGTCATATTATTTTCCTATTGGTTTCCCACATTGTCTCTCTGTTTAATTGCTTGCCCTGATGGTAGTTACTTTTTGTTGTTGTTCTAGGAATTGTGGCCATTTTGTCTCTGTTTAAAATATCTTCCATTACTCTTTCTAGAGTTGGTTTGGTGGTATGAATTTCTTCAGTTGTCGTTTGCCATGGAAGTATCTTATTTCTCCATTAATTTTGAAAAATGGTTTTGCAGGGTACACCAATCTCGGTTGGAAATTGTTTCAAGAGTTGAAAATCCTTGAGCAAGAAATTGCTAATTAAGCCGTAAACCCTTTTTGAGGAAGATGTGGCTAGTGGCTACTGTATCAAATAGCATAGGTTGAGAGCT
>NDGN011479332.1:0-10554 GCA_002564285.1 Tympanoctomys barrerae
GTCCTATTAATCAGTTTTGAAACTGTCTCATTGCTATTTGTTTCTCAATAAAATAAAATAATATAAAATTAAAAAAAGAAAAGAAAGCACCACTTGTGACCCAGGCAGTGGGTGCTCACCTGTTACCAGGCCTAATGCCACCTTGACCTTGGGCAGTCCAGACTCCACAGCTCTGAGCAGGCAGTGTCTGCTATTTGTGTAGAAAGCAACCCCTCTGTGCTAATCTGCTGAAGCAGCCTGTGGCCTTTATGGCCTTCATTCCAGAAGGCCATCACAGGAGCTGTTTGGGATAAGAATAAGCATTTGCTTAAAGACAGAGAGTACTAACTATACCCAGCAATGACTGCATCCTCCGAGCCCCCGGGTGTGTCCGCCTCTGTTGCACACATCTCCATCCTCTGAGGCCAAGTCGCCCACCGCCCCCACAGCGTCTGTGCTCTAACCTGCTGTGGAGTGGTGAGACTCCAACCTCAAAGGGTCTGGGGTCTGCTCCTGTGTGGACAGTGTGCGCAGACACCCTGACAGTGTATGCGGGCAGGAGCCTTTGGCTGCTGTCATCAACACAGCTATGCAGGGGGAGCGTCGCGCCTCTGCCCTCTCTGGGTCCTCTCTACATATTGCTTGTACAGCCACCCCACAGAGGCCTTCCCAGGCCTTGAGATTTTCAAAGAAATTCCAAGAAGGGCTGCCTGATTCAGGGACAATTCAGAAACTATTTTCTTACAAGTCCGCTCTGAGCTAGGCACAGGACAAGGTAAACAGTGATAGGAAGAAGAAATCGTGCCCTTGCTCATATGGTGCAGGCTCCTCTGGATGCTCTGCGATCCCACATGACTTGGGAGTCACGTGACTGTGGCCCCCTCAGGGTCCCACCCTGGGCTGGTGAACAACCCTGGTCTCCAAGCTGATAAGCACTATGAGCACCCTTTAAAAATAACATGTGTCTTATAAAGCCCACAGGGCTCCAGGACATAGAGAAGCATGAATAAGAGATGGGGTGCAAGGGGGAGACTACTACTAATCACAGTGGGGTTGGTGCCTCTGCACTGGCAGGTTGGAGGGTCCTCGACACACGTGGCACACTTGAGGAGCTCCACCTTTGGGCCTAGTGTGAGGATTCTACTGCAGTGATGCTCAAAGTGGCCGAGAGAACTGAGAATAATAAATTCTATGTGTTTTAGGAGGAAGAAGTGCTAGGCTCACAGATCTGAGGAGGATGTTGGCAGGAATAGAAATCCTTCCGAGCACTTGTGAACGTAAGAGTGGGATAGCTATAGGTAATCCCCGCGCTCCTTGAAATGGACAGTTTCCTTTCTGGAGGAGAGAGAGCAATTGCAGTCCTGGGCAGGCTTGCCGCTCAGAGCTCCTCCGGAGTGGCTGCAACTGGCCAGCGCAGGAAGTCCCCGTTTGATGCAGTCTTCCTGTGCAGGTCCTCGCCTGCCTTCATGGGGAGGGCAGGGCCAATCACAGGGAGTCCAGGCAGAGGAGCAGGGGCATGTGAAGGGACTGATCTCTCTTCACTTGTTTTCTAACCAAAGAGGGTCACAAGGGCAGTCCAGACTCAAGAGCAGGGAAATAAATGTTACCTCTTCATGGAAAATCTCATTGCAGAAGAAAATAGGTTCCGACAAAGAATGAGCAGCAGGTCTTACTGCAACCAATCTAACCCCAAAAGTTAAGAAGAAAAAAAATGCCAAACCTAAACCAAGCTAGAATTAAAGTTTAGGTCATCCTGCAGACATGAAGGGGAGAAAAACAAATCTTGGTCCTACTCTATGAATTGGTGACTCCGGATACATTCTGCATTCTTCCATATTGACTTTATGAGTGAGGCCTCAGGACAAGTCCCTTGATAGAAGATTTTGCTCTTTTTTTCTTATTCCAAGAAATGGCCTCTTGGTATCTATTGCAGAGGAGGAGAAGAAATCAAGAAAAGGGGGGAGAACTTTTGTGGACATCTAACTGAAATGCAGCCAGCTTTACCTGCACTCAGTTTCTTGCAAGCTGTGCCAGTTGGGAATCACTGTATACCTCATGTCCCTTCCTCCTGGCCCTCCATGGGCTTGGCGCCTATTAGGCTCCCCACTGCCCCCCTCAGCTTCTCCCAGAGGATGTGAGGACTCACAACTCCCCCAGGCATCCCTGTGTAACTCCAGTGCACATTGTGGAACCCTCTCACGTGGCAGACAGTGGTCCCCGGTCGGGTCTTGCCAGTCCTGCAAACTTACTTCAGGACAAGGAAAGCTTGCTTACTATCAGCAGCTTGCATGTCCGCCTTGGTGGCATAAACCACTTGCAAAAGGAAGGCCTCTGAAGAAGAGATCTTCAATAAATCTACGCTTCATGGCTCAGCCTCCTGGAATCCTGGGAAGAATAGACCTTAAGATTGTCCCCCTTGCTGGCCTTGACTGTGCCTGTGTGAATCATCTGAGAACTGCCCCCATTCTATGAGCTCCGACCTGAGGTCGGAAACCTCAGTCAGTATTTCCTGCTGCTTACAGCTGAGCCCCAAATTTACATAAAATGCTTTGATTCAAAGGAGATAAAATAAAAGAAGCAGCCCTTCCCTTGTCCATATTAACACTGGAGCAACTCTGCTTTTGTGTAAGACAATGGTGATGTGATGAGTGGCTATTGATGGCAGCAGCCAGAAATGCACACTTGACTGGTGACTATTCAATAAAATCAGAGAGATTTGTGTGAGAGAAATATTAACAGGAGGTGTTCTCTTAGCATTTGTCAAAAAATTGCAGTGGAAGAAAAATAAAAGTCCTTACAAAAGCAGCGATATTTTCTTGACCTGTGATTTTCAAGACCGTAAGACACGAGTCAGGACGGCACCCCGCATGGGGACCCAGCAGCTCCTTCCAACAAAATAAAGCCTTCAGCCAGGAGTCCACAACAGTGGGCACTTCTGAGAGCCAGACGAGGGGCTCATCAACCCTCTTGCCATGCCCCGGGGCAAGTGGGTGGAGACCCTGCTCCCTGCTTCACACCTGTGGACAAGGCAGAACCCGGAGTCCTCACGCAGGTGACTCCGCACCTGGGCCCACTGTTTTGTTGTCCAAGATCAAAATGCTCTCTAGGTCCTCAGTGGGGCCAAGTGGCTGGGAGGGAGGGGCCTCCCGAGGGGCCAGCTGAAGAGACCTGGCTGGAGTCGGGGTCTTAGGGTGCCTGGGATCTGGTCCATTTAGATGCCTCTCCCATCCCCCAATGCACCCTGTGAACTGCCCCTTGAGCATGCTCTTCTGCCCTCCTAGCTAAATTTCTGTCTTTAAAATGTTTTACTTTTATTAGTAAAAGTTTGAAGTACCTAATGATTACAGTGGAGAGTAGCCACGGGTACCTGACACATCTCAATTCTCTCCATGTCCCCTTTACTCCCTCCCGCATCTCTTGGTTCCCTCTTACTTGCAAAGATCTGTCTCGCTGCTTCCTGTTATCTTTTATTTTCTGTTTGATTTACTTCTCTGCTTGGTTTCTCATAGGAGAGAAACCCCATGATATTTAAGCTTCTGTGTTTGACCTAAGTTTGGAGGAAATGTGGTGTATGCACAATTGCATTTTATCATTGAACTAAAAAGACAAGAGATGCCTGAGTCTGTAGGAGTAGAATATAGATACCCAGGGAGACATCTCCAACCGACCCAGCCCTGCGGAGTCGCTTCTCCCTCGACCCGGAATTGAGGGTGTTGCTTGCTTTCTGGCACTGTCCCAGTGGCCCCAGAACACCGGTAGCCTTGTGCTAATCGTGACCCCAAACTGGATCTAATGAGGCGTGGCGAAGGGGGCCAGAGGGTGCGCAGTGAGGGGTGTGTGTCTCGTCAATCATGCAGGCTGCCTTCTGGGGTCTGAATGGCTGATGAGGAGCGCTGCGAGGGCCTCCGCCTCTGACAGGCCTACCAGATGCCTGGTGGGCTCTTGCTGCACGGGCGAAGCATTCATCTCTGTCCATTATTTCCGCGATGGCCCAGCCCCTAATGAGGGGCCGGCAGCAGCTGATTGAGGAGGTAGGCGGTCCGGGCAGTGCTAGGGGCTTGTCTCAGCTCACACAAAGGCTGCCGTGTGGCCTCCAGGGATGAGGGAGAGAGGAGCAGGCTGGCTGTGTCCCAATCCTAGCGCCAGGGTCTGCATTTCTGGCTTTTGTCTTGCGGGTTGTCTAAGTCTGAAAGGAAGCCGGGCCAGGTGGCTCCTGGACCCACATGTAGGGAGAGGAAAGGGGACTGCTGTCACACAGAGAAGACCATCCTGCTGTGTCGTGGTGGGGTGTCAGATGCGCACCCCGGTCTTCCCACCCCTGCAGATGGAAGGCTATCAGGCTTGCGCCCGTCTGTCTTCTTCTCATCACAGGAAGAGTTGGGACCTTCACCATCAGGTCCTGGTAAGCTTTCTGTCTTGTGACAAAATAAATAAATCATTTAAAGGAGGGCCGGCGAGATAGCTCAGCAGACTAAGAGCCTGCTTAGGCAAGCACAGTCACCTGGATTCGGTACCTGGCACCACGTGCTGCACCGGCCCCACCCCCACCCACAGGTGGCCGCGGACTCCAGGCATGGTGGAGGGTGCCTGTAATCCCAGCGCTGGGGGACTTGAAAACAGGAGGATCACTACGAGCCCGAGCTCTGTAGTGAGACCCTGCACAAAGCACAAGGTAAATAAATAAATAGGGAAAGGTTCATTTTTGCTCATGGTTTACACACTGCAAACAAGGATCACTTGGCCCCACTGCTTTGGACCTGTGGAGCAGGCCACTGAAGGTGTAGGAAGCAGGCCTGTTCATTTCATGGTCACTGTGAAACAAAAGGAAAAAGAGAAAGGGGCTCGGGACCTGACACCTTCTCTAAGAGTCTGGGCCTGAAGAACTCATCACTTTCCTCCTGCCAGGCCCCATCTACTAAAAGTCCCACCCACAACAGCGCCATCTACTGGACGCTCAGCCTTCAACACATGAAGCTTGGGGCCATCTAGGATCCTAGTCATGTTCCACCTCTGTTACAGGAATGTCAAAAGGACGTGGATCCCTGGAGGGAGATGGCTATATAACTGTAATAATCTCCTTCCGTTTCTGTTTTTCTCTGCCTAGCTCTATATCATATCATCTCCCAACAATCACTTATAAACTGGTTGAAATGAAAGACTTGGGTGGCAAACTGCTTCCCCTCACTTAGGGCCTCCTTCAATTGTTTTTCTCTTCTTTCCCTGCGCTGAAAACTCTATGTGCAGGAAACTACTGGTGGCTGGTTTGTAGATGCTGCCTTCTTCCTTGGAACCAGGGATGCTGGAAGTCCTGGAGGTCGCTACCAGCCATGGGTGCTACTGAAGAAGATGGGTCCTCTTAGGTGATGGGGAGCATGGGATGCCCCTGGGGAGGTGTGGCAGGTCATGCAGGCAACACGGTGTATGTCTTAGAATCAGCCACAAGGCCGGGACAGAAGCATAGGACCCGCTTGGACCCCAGGAAGGAAATGACCTACACAGAGGCTGCAAGAACATCCATCAAGATATTCATTCATTCATTCATTCATTCATTCATTCATTCATTCATTCATTCACTAATTCATTCATTCACTCATTCATTCATTCCTTTCTTCCTTCATTCATTCAATGTACTTTTTGATTGGAGGAGAACTGTACTCCATGTCCTGGGATCCAAGAAGCATGTTCTGGGAGCCTGACTTCTCCATGGGATCATCCTAGCATGGTTGGCCTCTGTGCTTCAGTTCCTCCTCTTCCCCATAAGTTCCCATCAAGATGCTGCTCAGAATAAGCTTTGCATGTGCCTGATGTCAAGCCTTTGAGCTCCACATGCTCTTCTGTGAAACGGAGTCCTCTGTATGCCTTCTGGTTTCTAAACGTCCCCCTCGACTCCCTGCCTCCCATCAAGGCTGGCTTTCACCGGTGCTGCCCCTGCCACCAGCACATAGATAGAATCAGACACAGGCAATTACTAGGAGGATCTACATGTCTGCCTTTGGGATGGTCTAGAAAAGTCAGCCTTGTTCTCTGAGCTGAATGGAAACCAAGACCTGTCCAAAGCAAAGAAGTGGGGAGCTTGTGAGATACCTCACTAGTGTAAAGCACCTACTTAGGCAAACTTTGGCAGCACAGGGACTGCGATTTGATCCCTGGCACCATATGTCATGCCAGCCCCATGCCCAGGGTGGGCTGAACTGTTCACACACACAAAATAAAATAAAATAAAATAAAATTTATTTTTTAAAAAGAAGGTGGGTGATGGCTGCTGTTTGTCATCTTCACTCATTCATTCATTTACTCATTCATTCATTCATTCATTCATTCAATGTACTTTTTGATTGGAGGAGAACTGTACTCCATGTCCTGGGATACAACATCTCTGTGACTGTTGCCAGAGATGCAATAACTGGGATTAGAGCAAGGAAAAGCCTTCTGGAAGGATTTCTGAGACAATGAAAGGGCCTTGTTTTCATCACTTTCCTCATGGATGGGATGCATTATCGACCCTGCAACTTAGAGGAGAGACCTTCATTTCAGCTCCAGTCTGCAGTCCACAGGTGGCTGCTCTGGGCAGGACGTCATGGCAGAAGGGTCTGCTGGAGGACGGTGCTCACCTCACTCAGCCAGGAGGAGGAAGAGAGATGATGCAGGCACAGGAAGGGAGGCACACCCTCCCAGCTCACTCCTCCAGTGACCCTTGGGACTCTTACAGACCCCACCTCCTAAGAGCAAGTTGGTTACTGGCAGCCACAATCCAATCACCCTCCGAATGCTTGACGCTTAGGGGCCCATTTTAGATCTAAACCCTCAGGAGTTGCAAGCACCAAACCTCTGAACCTCAGCTCTGTTATTTTGAAAGCTCAAATGATCAGATGGGAGCACTCACAGCCTGTTTCATGTGGAGAGATGGCTTTCTTCCTCTTATTTATAAAATAAGATGTTCACATTCTCCACCTCCAAATAAGTGCTGTCTCTTTTACTGGGAGAAAGAGGCTACACACAGATAAGATCTGTTATTATTATTAAATTGTTCAGGACTTGTTAGCATATTCATGAGGCTATTCAAGCTAACGTATATTTCATTTCCTCAGCACAGCAAATAATTCCTCTTTCTTATGACGGTTGCAAAATTTAATATCGAAGGGATTTCACTTGGCAGCTTGCGTGAGTGAGTGAAAATTCAGCCCAGAGTTGCAGTGCAGGAGAGGGAGAGAGATGAGGCTCTTTGCACCAGCAAATGAAAGAAGAAATCTGGCTGGATCTGGCGTTTGCACGCAGGGCCACGAGCAGGACTGGAAGGCCCCCTCCCCCACTGCCCGCAGTGTTTCCAGGGCTGCAGGGCCAGCACCGTGCACTGAGGCAACCGTGGTGGCAGCGGGCGTTTGGCACATGAATGGGTTGGTTTCTTTGTATCCAGGAGCAGTTGGTGATGTTCAGTGAAGCAGTGCTCACTGCCTTGCAGGGCTAAATGGTGACAGGACAGTGCAGGACTGGACTTGGCTGTAGGGAGTCCTTTCCTTTCCTCTCCTCTTCTCTCTTCTCTTCTCTCCTTCCTGCCTCCTCTTCCCCTCCCTTCCCCTTTCCTTCCCTCCCCTTTACTCCCCTCCCTTCCCCTACCTTATTCTTTTTTCCCCTTCCCTCCTCTCCTCTCCCTTCTCCTCCCCCCACCCTCTTCCCCAGCTTCTCTTTCTTTGATTTTGGGTCAAGAGCTCGCTAAGTCCCTAAGCTGTCCAGGGTTGGTGTGAATGTGCAGTCCTCCTGCCTCCTCCCACAGCGGTGGTACTATAGGTGTGTGACAGTGATTCAGGCCACAGGGCATGGAAGATGGGCCAGACGGTTCTGAGGTGGAAAAGTGGTGTCAGACTCCAGACTGATCGATGTTCACTTTGGCTGCCAGGGAAACAGCATCCGTTGTGCACAAAGCAATTGATCACAGCTCAGCAGACAGAAAGGCACATGTGTAGGTTTGCTCTGAAGTACCTGAATGATTTGGGAGGTTTCGAGGTGCTGTTAGAGAAAAAATAAGGGCTACACAAAGATATCAAGGCTGGGGTTCCAAGGTACATCCTGGCTCTAGGAAGCTTTCAGAGGAGAGTTGGGACCTGATTTTTTTTTTTTTTTAATTCTTTCTTTATTTTTTTACGTATTTGGTACAGGGTTTCACTACCCAGCTTGGACTCGTGATCCTTTTGCTTTCAGCCTTCCCAGCACTGGGATTACAGGCTTGCCCCACCACGCCCAGACTCCGATGCCGGCTCTGTGTGCCCGGGGGTGGGGCCAGCACAGCATATGGTATCAGGGATCAAACCCTGGTCCTTGCGCTTGCCTAAGCAGGCGCTTAGTCCGTTGAGCTATCTTGCTGGCTCGAGACCAGAAATTGTGTTGCCATTTGGCTCTGTGGACTCCTGTGACTCACAGCAGTTCAAATCATCATTATCATCTACCCTAGTCAGCACATTAGAATTTCTACCTTATTTTCATATGAAGTGAAGGCTTTCTTTTTTACTCAAAGTATTTAATGTAGCCCACATGCTAATTTTTCTTACTTGAGATAATGACTATAAAGACAGAAATATGTTCCGATAGGCCCTTGCATTTTCAAAACCCACACATACTGCCAGGAAGGACCATATTCCCCAGCTCCTACGTTCTGATAGAGAAATCATCGCTGATTCGTCCTTGAACTATTTCAGTTAATTAAAGAACATGGAAGAAGCCAGTCTCCCCGGCTTGGTATTGTTAATTACAAAGATATTCAATATGCCACTGCAAATGGCATTCTGCTAGTGCTTAATTAAAATAAATACAAAAATTTAAAGGAATTAAACAGATTTTGGCACTGGTCTGTGGGTGCAGGGCCAGATTTTATGTGTGGATATAATGTGAATGTAGGAATAAATCATTCCCCTTTGCTCCTTACAGTAGGTTGGCATGGGGCCAGACGCAGGGACGCCGGCTCCTGCTCCCCCTACCCCCAGGGCTCCAGAAAGGGCTCAGCCCACTCTCCTCCCGCCGCACACCATCCGTCTCCTCACTCGGTGGTGAAGGGACAGAAAAGCACCCCAAGCCCAGGGGAGGAGTGACAGCTCATCCCACGAAGCCATCCTTCTTCTAAGAATTCACAATGTGCGGAGCAACATATTGCATGTATTCACCACACTTCATCTCAGGACTCTGAGACATTTTTGAGATATGAGCTCATTAATCTTGCCCACTCCTTGCAACGTTGGCTATGGGAAAGCAAGATGCTCCAGACTGCCCGGGTAGGAGGGGGCGAAGGATACCTCGATGGCTCCTTCCCCTAGACGTCCCACCTGGGGCACAGGTGGCCAAACCTGACCTTCGTACCCTGGGCAAAGGCCTTGCTATTAAACAATTGGGTGGGCAAAGCAAATGCAGTGTTTTCACAGAAATCAGATGGAATTTATTACCCACCAGGTTTCCGGGTGACTCAGGGCTGCTCTTCACATGTGAATCATTCATGCCGCAGAACCCCGTGTCTCTACCCCAGTGGGACCTCCATGCTGGGACTTCCAGTTAGCAGAAGTGTGAGGGGAAGTAACAGCCATGGTTTGCCTCACTGAGGATCTCAGCTGCAATTCTTCGAAAACAACTACAATTAAGTTTGATTTTGAAAATGCAGTAAGTCCCTCCAAATAGAAAAGGACTTGTTTGGTTAAAAGTGGTAGAAACCCAACCCAGCCAGGTTGCAGGGCACAGGGGGTCCCTGGGGGAGAGTCCCTGCCTGGGGTCCCTCAGGCAGGCAGAGCAGCGAGAGGAAAGCCCAGCCGAGCTCTCGGGCTCCGGCAGCCCTCCTAGCCCATCCTTCTCCCCATGGCTTGTCTGTCTCCTGGTTCCTAGCTCCCACCTTTCTTCTTCCCACCTTTTTCTGGGGTGCCCTGTGATTACTGAAGTGTCCGGCAAGGACTTCGCTCTTTAGCTTAGTCGGCAGCTGAGGGCCCCAGAGATNACTGATCAGCAGGGTGCTCTGGGGCTGCTGTGGAAGTGGGGGACAACTCGGAAGATGCTTCTGTCTTGTCGTGTGTGTAGTAACACCGAGCAGGAGTCACACAGTTCTGGGGGGGGAGGCGGGGTGCTGGCAGCCACCTCTGCTCCTTGGCACCCCTGTTCATGGGCAGGCAGGAGAAGACACGCAGCATCTACTTCCCCGGGGCCTCTAAGTGCCCAGAGTCTGCGGCGGGCAGAGTCAGGCGTTGTCACTCCAGGGCGGAGCAGGGCTCTCTGCAGCCAGGAGGGCAGGGCCAGGGGCCACTGACAGTGCTGTAATCCAAGGGTTAAGCCTAGGATGTGAGGATGGGGTGCGATGGGGATAGCCCCTGACAGAGTGAGGGGCGAGGCCAGAGGAGCCCTCAGAGGCTTCAAGAGCAGGATCTCAGGGCGGCTGGCACCCTCTTAGGCTGGCTGGAGGTGGCCGTTTGGCCTGGGGGCGTGAGACCTGCTCTGAGGAGTGGCAGGGGCCGCGCGGGTGCAAGCAGCCGCAATGCAGCCTGGGCATAGCTGGTGACTGTTTCTCCTGGGCAACCTGGAACCCTCTGTGTGACACACCCTGCCCAGCCC
>NDGN011479333.1:0-10849 GCA_002564285.1 Tympanoctomys barrerae
TTTTTTTTTTCTTTTTTAAAGGCCAGACTGGGGTGAACTTTTAATCCTGTTTTAGCTGTGTGTACTGCTGAAAGTACAGTCATGAGTCACTATTCCTGATTAAGATGAGAATTCTTTAATCACAATAGTTATCCCAGACTACAGTGCTTGGGTAAATTAAGCTTCAGTGAGGCAGTTTGGTACATACCTTTAGTCTCAGGCACTTTGAACACTGAGGCAGGGGCATTGTAAAAACAAGTCCAGTCTGGACAGTTGAGTGAAACCTTGTGTCAACACCTGCAGTTCTATCTCCATTGTAAAGAAACTTGTCTAACATGCACAGGACTTCAATTCAGTCTCTAGTACTGAAGAATAAAAGTGATAAGTATTCAGTGAGAAATTTAGTTTTATTTTTGAATTTTATTCTGTCCACGCACCGTGGCATGTTGTACAGTACTTGCTTATACTGGGCAGAAGCAGTGAGTCACACAGCTCTTTCAGCAATAGACATCAAGGGAATACAGTAAGTGATCTAGTGGTCTGCATTCAATAAAGCACCTGAGATATTTAATATTTTAGCATCACCTAGGCTTTTTTTTTTTTTTAACATATATGGTACAGGGTCTCACTACTCTATGAACTCAGACTTGTAGTGATTCTCATGTTTTTAGCCTCCCCAGGACTGGGATTACAGATATGTGCCACCACTGCTGGTCTTGGTTCACTCAGTGGGCCCGGGGGCGGGGCCAGCAGGGCATGCAGTACTGGGCTTTGAAGCCTGGTCCCGGCGGTTGAATTAAGACATTTTCTCTTTCCAGCTCAAGCAAGAGTAGAATAGATTCTGATGAGCTTCATCTTGAACAGTGAAGCACTTTATAAAGAGTTGAAGAAAAAGCACTACAGATGCTGTTTGAGTTGGAAAAAGAAAACAGTGACCCTTCGTTTTGTGTTCTGAAAGTTACCAGAGACTACAGTCCCTGAAACTCCTCCAGGTTCATCTGGATTCCCCACATGCCGAAGGCAGCCCTCTCATACTGATATCCGAGAGAAGATCATGGAAATGGCCTAAGGAAAAGGGCAGATAAACTGTAGAGCTTCTGTGTAAGGTGCGTGGTAATCTGTCCTTTACACCTGTCTGTGTGTGTCATTGTGGAGCAGCGAGTGGTGCAGGCCTGTCCTAGTTAGTTTTCTCATTGCTGAGACAAAGATACCAACATCCAAATTTAAGGAAGGAAAGGTTTATTTGGTCAGCAGTTTGTAGAACTTTCAGTCTATGGTTGGCTGAGTCTAAGCCGGGGTGGCATGGCGGGTGAACATTGCAGAGGATGAACAGTTCATGGTGGGCAAAACGTAGCAAAGCAGGTGAGCAAAGGACCTTAACAGCTTTCTTTCTGCCCCTTTTACATTCTATTTAGGCTACTGGGATTAGGGTGGTGCCAATCCAGTCAGCAGACTGATTTAGTTCTCTAATCCTGGCATTGCAATGTGAATGAATCAGTTACACACTCTAGATTTGGCCGACTCTGAAGAAGGTCCACCTGTGACCGCCTGAGATTTTGGGAGGGATATCCAATCATGAGCCGTGACAAGGCCCTTCTGGCTTTTCACTATAGTGTCATCAGAAATCCATCCTAGATGGGAAGGACAAGAGGGCATACAAGTACAGACTGGGAATAATTTGGTTGGAGTCACTTGGTTTTGGTTTGTGAATGCAGACTTAAGAGAGACGCCAGTTCTGGGGTCTTCTCCGTTTTGGGGTACCTTGCCATTCAGGAGCTTCTGTATGCAGTGCACCTGCTGAGCAAGTGGTTTCACCCAGAAAACATGTCAGGGTACCACAGCTTCTTTGCCTGATCTGCCTTTAAGGAAGGCAGACTTTTCAAATTCTGTCAGCAGTATAAATGCCACAGGGAGCATTCTCTTTCTTGCTGCCCTAGATCCAGATTTGAGAAAAGGCCATATGTGACCAAGAGTATGCTTGTCACTGGATCTGAAAGCTTAATATACCACAGTCACACTACCACCACTGTGGGACAATAGCTGCTGTTTCCTCTAACCAGCAACACCAGAGTTTCCCTAATTAGGCTAATTTCATGGATTCACAGTGACACTCAATTGCTAATTTTCATTTTTCTTTTATGCTTTATCATTTGTGATCTCATTTGATTTGCTTAGCTCTACCTTCTTGACATAATTTGATCTTCTTGAGCACCACAGGGGTTCCTTTCATTGTTCTCAATTATTACATCCTGATACTTTTATTACTTCTGCATAGTGATTTTTCCTTTCCTTTCAATCCTTACATCATTTATTTTTGTTTCTTTTCTTATAATACTGCACATGAATTTTGATTTCATGTAACATAACAGAGACAGGGACTGCCATTGACTTATTTGTGATTCTAAAGTAACTTCTGCACAGTGACTCCATTCAGTGTCCAAATGGTAGTTTCATGGTATGTTGTTTTATCTACTTAATAACCCATTTGGATTTTTCAGTTAATAGCCTCTAAGAAATAATTGATAAAATTTGAAATCTGGAGAACATTTATGTCAAGATTCAAATGAGATTTTTCTTTTTCATTTTTTTGTGATGAGTTTATTATAGTTTTCTAAACTGTGTTTGCCTTTGTTAAGATTAAACACACACACACTTAATTATGACATACTAGCTCTGTGTGTGTGTGTGTGTGTGTGTGTGTGTGTGTGTGACCTTGGCTTGAAACTAAAGCATCATACGGGTTTAGGACCCAGGCTACCAATGAGGTGCATGCCAACATGAGAAGCTATTTTATAATACATCCTTGTTTTGGACTAGGTTGTTTTGTCCTGGATTTGAAATCTGCATGGCTAGGTATAACAGGATTATAATTGCCTTTGTTGTAAACATGTTCTCTAGGTTTAGTTGAAGATTTCATTTATTTGATGAAATGAGTTACAGAGATGTTGAACACTTGTTAAAAATTACAGACATGTGAGACCAGGCCATGCTAAGTGCATCATTTTTTATCATAATGTTTGCAGTTTGAAGACTGATGATATTCTCAAATATGAGGGCCAGAATCATAGCTGTTATGTAGCTTTACACTTACTCCTTTCCTTTTGATGAGGCCCACTGAAAATCCACATTCACTTTTTTTTTTTTTCACATTCACTTTTAAGAAGAAATGGGGAAAGGAGTTGATGTTACAAGGTTGCCATTGTTTTCAGTGTAGAGGTCTTTTACTTCCTTAGGTTATTTTTGTGGGTGCCATAGTGATGATAATTTTTTCTGATGTCTTTCTCAAGGTGTTACTGATTTTTTTTCCTTTTTTTTGTATTGGTTTTTTTCTTTTCTTTTTCTTTTTTTTTAGTTAAACATATCAATACTTGATTTTTTTTTTTTTTTCCCCTCAGCACAGTTCCACTAAGCCTCACTTGAGAGTTTGATTGCCCTGCTCAATTTTTCCTGATGACTGGGCCCCCATGCAGAGTACAAATAGTATCACCGAAGCACTGAGAATTAATGTGATTTGAGTTGTCAAGGAGGACCTGTTAACAAAACAGATAGACAGCAGGAATTGAATCTTAGGCATCATATTTTTAAGCTGGACTTTTGCCATCTCCAGCATCTTCTGACTGGCTAGAGAAGCCTCTGTCCACTTAGTAAAGGTGTCAGTGCACACCAACAGATGTGTTTACCCCTTAAGGGATGTGGGTGAAATCCATTTGCTAGTTTTCTCCAGAGGAGGTCGCACAGCTTTGTATTGGTTCAGGCACTGAGGAAGCTGAGTCTGCATTATGGAAGGCATAGCCAGAAAATGCCATAGATCCCTGATTGCCTAATGTTATGGGCCTCAGGCTCTGTGAAGAGCCTATGTGCTGTAGGAATGGTGGTGCTTGTTCCGCCCAAGTTGAAGGCATCATCATTTAGGGACTTAATTACTTTCTACTGTACTTGTGACAAGAATGATTGGGGTCCCACAGACTAGCCCTGGCTCTTTTGGACTTTTCCTTCGTTGTCAATTATTGGGGTTGTGACCTAGCTCTGATCTGCTAAACAAGAGGATAATGAATGACTTAAATAAAAGAGATCAGTAGCATGATATTGGAGCATTCAGGAAGTTTAGAACTGTCTCTGTCTCTCTAGATTAAAGACAAAAAGCTCCTTCAGACATCCTGTATGAGTTTTCAAACAAAAGAATGGGATACTGCGGCTAATGTAGGCACTGAGAAGGACCTGCAAAGAAGTTCAAAGACTTCTCTGATTTATAAAATTTGCCAGTTAAGAGAACTGTTTGACCTCTAAGGTTAACATTTTTGTTGCTCTTTTTTTTTTTTTTTTT
Organism: Tympanoctomys barrerae; assembly: GCA_002564285.1. Classification (NCBI taxonomy): domain Eukaryota; kingdom Metazoa; phylum Chordata; class Mammalia; order Rodentia; family Octodontidae; genus Tympanoctomys; species Tympanoctomys barrerae. Next base: position 4,304 of record NDGN011479333.1, read on the forward strand.
TNTAGGGAAGGATGTACAGGGTGTTTAGGGCTTCACTACTAGATTAGACTTGTAATGATCTGCCTATTTACAGCCTCCCAAGATCTGGGATTACAGGTGTGCCCTACCACGCACAGTCTCAATTGCCTTCTCAGCGTGCCCTCGGGGTGGGGCTGGCAGGACAGACCTGGGGATTGAACCCACAGCCCCTGAGCCTGCTTGTAGGCACTTTAGTCCACTGAACTATTTGGCTGGGCCCTGTTGCTCTTGAATAGGGCATGTCAGCAGACCATTTCCTTGGCTGCCTTAGCTCTGATTATCTTGACTTTAGGACACTATGTATGCTCTTTACAGCACAGCCAGAGGTCCCTGTTTTCAGCAACTTATCCCTACATAAAGAATTACTTGATGCTCTTTTGCAAAGCCTCCTGATTCTAAGTTAAGATCTTGGAATGTGACTGCTGATAGGCTGAGCTTATTTTGGGGGGCAGCCTGTGTGGCAGTCAAATTTACTTTGGAATTTTCCTGGGAGACAGGATACAGGGAAGCTTGATATTCCCAGCAGTAGTCAACTGATGTTTCAGTTGGGGAGATGAACTGTCTTAAGGACATTATGGATCTCTTATCTATGCTTTAGCAGCAACTGGTGAATAGTCAAAAGTTCTCCTTTTTTTTCAGATGACTGCCAATCGTGTAAGACCAGAAAAGCATATTTGGAGTCAGTATATACAGGTGGTGGTGAACCTATGGCATGTATACAGCCTCAGGCTGTTTGTATCATTGAAAGCTCTTGTTACTGTTTTTCCTTGAAGACAACAGTTCCAGAGAGGGTTCTCTTGCTTCAGTGACCTGGAAGGACTGTCTGGGTTAACCCATCCTCCTAATGATGTATTTTATGAAACTACCACCTATTTCAAAGGTTCAATTTCTTGTCTTTGATTTGCCTCTTATAGGGGTTTGGCTATTACATTAAAGTGAATATCCATAGGTGACAGAAACCCATTGTTCCCAAGAAGCCTCTCAAATACTCTTTGCCCTCTGGAGAACCCAAATTTTGTCTGTTTTTCTTGCTGACAGTTTTCTTTGCCCTAATGTTAAAACCTATCCCAGATATGTTACTTTTGTTGAGAAATCTGAGCCTCATGTTGAGATACTTTCTAACATCCTTTTGCTAGAAAATTGAGAGTTTCATTGCATTTTTTTTTAATTAGATAACTCTTTGGTGGGACTACAGATGAGGTCATCTATACATTGTAATAGTTCTCCCTTTTCAAATTTTAACTTATCTTAAATCTCAGGCTAAGGCCCGTACAAACAAGTGGGGCTATATCTGAAACCAGAAGGTAAGAGTCCAGGTATACTGCTGACAAATATTGTCATTCAAACCTGTGATAATCCATGTCCTAGTTGCTAAGGACACAGCCAGCCTGTTTAGGGATCCTTACATTCAAAATCAAATGATTATTGGGAGTTGAAATCCATAGGGATACTGAAGACCATTTTTTTTTTTTTTCGAATCAAATCGGTAGGACAGTTTCAATAATTAACACACTGCATACATTCTTCAGAAGACATTTTTGAGTTCAGAGAGAATCAATTAGTGTGTCCTGGGGTATGTGGTAAAAGGATGTATGGGTCTGTTACTAAAGGATGAAGAGGTACTCTGCTGCATTGATTTTTCTATAATTTTGCAGTAGGTGATATATTCCTAATGAATGACTATGGAGAACAAATGAGTGCATTGCACTGGCATATCACCAGTGACCCTGTAGCCAAGAATGTATCAGTAGTGGGCTTTGTCTCCTGCCTAACTTCTCTCGAGGTAATACTTACTGTCTGAGGGTATGTACATTAGAGTCCTTCACCAGAATCACAACCAGAGTGGCCTTGACATCCCTTTCGAGTGTGCCGCTATACCTGCTTGGGGATCAACTCCCAGCAGAGAAGTTGAACCTCATGGGGTGAGGCCGGCTGGGTCCTTATCAACTAGGACATGCACTGTCACAGGTTTTAATAACAGACTGGCCCTGAGTAGGAAGTGTGTATCTCTCAGTTACTGGTATGGGGCACTCCAATTTCAACATGAAGTCAGCTTGGCAAAGGAAATCTTCCAACTGGCAGCTTAGAGTGGGAGTAAGAAAGTTGGCCAACTAACTCATTCCAGGCACACAATTTTGGGATGAGATGAAAGCTCACCCCAATAAGAAATTAGAATTGAATAAGATACCTCAATATCAGAGCCTAGGGTCATCTCCAGGCTCATCTAGGGTCACTCAAGTCTCCTGTATGGTGATGAGAATGTCTTTGTGGTGGGGACAATTTAGGTCTTTTTAGGCAGTACTAAATCCAGGTATTCTCCCATGACCACCATAGTGGTGGAGAGCCTCAACTCTCTTGGAATGAGGGGAGTCTCTTCATCAATGCCAAGAGTCTTTTGTATCCTCTCAGGCCCATCAAGGTATGGTTGCTTTAGAGGGCACGCTTCTCTACAGTGTCCTGGCCACTTATACTTGAAGCACTCTGACTTGTTGCTATCACTGTTTTGATTCTCTCAATTACTCTTAGCACAGTGGTTTCATACCTGTTAAGGCGAGGTTGGCTTTAGCCTGCTTCTATCTTACTCATTTTTATTTTTTAATTTTGTCATGAATATTAAGGATCATATAACCACTTTGATCAGTTTACTTGTCCTAGTCGCTAGGCCCTGTTTGAGTTCTTAGAACTTTTTTTTAATATCTGGAGCGGACTGACAAATAAAATGCTGTCCTAGAACAATGTAACTTTCCCTAGGCTCCAGGTGTAAGTTAATGAATGTGTTTATGGAATTCCTCTTTAAGCTGGAGTTGGAAAGCAGCTGGATTTTTATCAGAACCTTGACTGATAGGCCTGAGAGTATTACAGATTATATGCTTGAGCATCCCTTTGTACCTACCTTGCAAGTTGACTAGAGGGTGTAAGTTTCATTTGGCTTCTTCACCCCATTTTATAATCATGCTTGAGCCCTTCTTGGGGTCCAAATAATGCATTAGACCATTAGCGGGTTAAGCCACGAAGGCTTCATCAACCTGCTTTGTAGCTCTCATATCCCTTTTTATTGTTATTGCTGTTTTATTTTTATTGTGGTGCAACCAGAAACCAGATAGACTTGGACATCACATCACCAGGTCAGATCAAAAGCCATGTTAAGAGCGTGGAAACCATCAGCAAACATTTCAGAGTCCTCAGAAAATTAGCCAGTGTTTACTTTTTGTCTGTTTTTATATTGCTGTGTATCTATAGTTGAATAAAAAGCTTGTTGAGAAGGTATTTAAACAGGGATTCCAGTGGAATAAATGGGTTTTATTTCAAAATGCATGGTGTAGGCCAAAAGTCATGGAAGCCTAACACTCTGACCCTTGGGTCAGTCACTGACATGGGCATGGTGACTCTAGAGGGCATGTCTTGAGCCATTAGACCAGGGATGTGATCTCATATGGCTATACTCCTTGGGATTTGGTCATAGAATCCTTATGAAGCATTTTCCTATGTTACTTTCCACATGGGAATCTTACAGGACATCCTCTAGGTTTATAACCTTGTCTAGATATCATCAGGATATTTCCTGACAAAACCAGACTCTTTGAGGGCCAGAAGAATCTGGCATTGTGTGGATAGTGTTGTCATTTCCTTTTCAACCTTTGGATCTCCACCTATGACTAACAATAACACATTTTCTGGACAAGCAGTCTAGAGCTGGGGTACTATATTAGTTGGAAGCTTCAAGTCACCTGTATTAAAAACATTGTGATTTTTGCCATTTTTTAATCATAGTAGCTCTATTATGAATCATATTCTGTGTACATATGGGTCCACTGGAGACTTTTCTGTTTCTGTGATCTGTTTGTCATTCTTTATACTAAATATACAGTTCCCTAAGCATTGCATTTTGAATCTTTTGTGTGTTAGGCAAACAATCTTTTTTTTTTTCTTGCTAATCAGTTTTTTCTTAGACATTTATTATATTGAATAGCTAGGTTTTGGTCAAATCAGAAGTATGATTTGAAGTGACATTTTTTTTTTTATTGTCTTATGAGTGTCTGTTGACTGCAAAATACTGGCTTTTCCTGCATATATTTTGATCCTATGCCTTCCCCCTGTTTTTCTCCATTCTACCACCATAGAGTTTTTTTCTCTCAGTATGAAAGATAACTATTTGGTGTCATTGAGTTACTAATCTTATTTTGTTGTTCATAGACATTCTCCAACAAAAATTATAATATTTTATTACATTTTATCAGTCATGATATTTATTTACTATTTGATGAATTCTTTGCCCATGAAACCAAGCTTAGGTTTCAAAATGCTGTCTAAATACAAGCACAGAAGAAAAGGCAAATTTCTTAAGTGATAAATTGTGAAAAAAATTTATGATAATATGTGAAGGGTGTTAATTAGTCATCTATTCCAGTTTTTATTTGCATGCTTGTCTTGTAGATTTCCTCTATAAAACATGCTTTGGAGCTATTGCACAAACAAAACTGTGTTAATCAACACAACTACTGTTCCCATTATGTTGCTTTAGTAAAGAATTCCATGATGGCATCAGAATCTCTGTGTGAGATGAGTACATGGATAGAAATAAAGAATTTAATAGCAAGACAAGACGTGAACAATTGGGGGAGTCAGTCTCATTGCATCTTTTTATGAGTGGAGTTGAAATGTTTCATAGAATGAGTCTCAGTCATCTTCCTGTAAATATATGTGTCATGATTTAGGAGGCAGTGACCTTTGAGGATGTTGCTGTGACCTTCACCATGGAGGAGTGGGCTTTGCTGGATTCATCCCAAAAGAAGTTCTACAGAGATGTGATGTGGGAAACCTTTTATAATGTGTCTGCTATAGGTGAGAGTGATATCATTTATCTAATTTATAAAATCAGAGAGCATTGCTTCTTGGTCATCTGTGTAGTTTTACTAACTGGAATGTGAAAGCATTTTGATGAATATCTAGACATGATCACATGGTACTGCATCTACCTGGAGTCAGTGAATTTTTATATAATGTTGGAGTAGCTTTCTATATTTCTTTTTCTGCACTTCAGGAAGAAATTGGGATATCCAGCAAATTGAAGATGAGTGGCAACAATATTTGAGGAGAAATCTAAGGTAATTTGCACTAAAGTTTCTCAAAAGTCAGGGAAGAAGAAATACTTTGAATGCAGGAAACTATATTGTTAGTTTTTCAAATAAGAGGAATCGTGCAATTTTTAAACCCTCATTTGTGATTTTATTTAACATTATGGCCTCTAGGTGCAATCTTTTTTCCTACAGATGACTCAGGTTTATCTTTCTTTATGGCAAAATAGTACTTCATTGTGAATGAATAAATGAAACAGCAAAATAAAAGATACATACTAAAGAACAGGGAAAAAGATAGTTTGTAAAAGTGAAGGAAAAAGGCCAGTGAGATAGCTCAGTGACTTAATCTCCTGCCTGGCAAGTGCAAGGTCCTGAGTTTGATCCCCAGTATTGGAAGGGGGGAAAAAAAAGAAGAAGAAGAGAAATAAGAGAGAAAGGAATGGGAGAGGAAGAGGAGGTGAAAAGGAAATAAATATTAAATTGTATTTTGTACATGTACTAACAGTTTATGATGAATATAGTCTTTATGTGTTAAAAAAGGTATTAATAGAAATTTGAAAAAATTTAAAACAAGCTCAGCTACAAATGAAACCAACTTTGATTTAATCTCACAAACTGTTTGAATGCTTACATGTTGAGAACCTATGCTTTGACAGTTGAGTATCTGTAATAGTCTAGTACTGGGAATTTATGGAGTGCTGATATTACACCACAAGTGACATTATCTAATGTATCAATAAGCAAAATATCTTTCACATTCAAAATTGTAAAACTATTTTATGAAATTATATTTGGTCCTGGACTGTAAGTATATATGAAATAAAATTTTTGTTTAGACTGGGTGCCTACTTCAGAATACACAATTGTGGACATATATTTTCTAAAGCCCAATTTTATACCAAATAGTTTATCTAATGAGTGCTATGTTTATTTAAATGTGTTACATGCAGTCAGCATTTGGAAAATTGTTAACACTGGTAGAAGTATTCAAATCCAAATAAATGCCACTGTTTTAATAATGGCTGTTTGTAAGCAATTCTTTCCACAACATTCAACCTATTCATTTTCTAGAATTGTTACAAAATATCTTCCAAAGTCAGAGAAAAGCAAAAATGTTTTTGACAGGAATGTCACATAGTACAACATCTATGGAAATGTGTGTAGAAAATTCTCCAAAAATAAAAATAGAAATTCCATTTGATCCAGTTACATTTTTATTGGGTATATTTTTAAAAATTTATGACCAGCCAAATAGCTCAGCAGGTTAAAGCACCTGCAAGCATGTGCAGAGGCCAGGGGTTTGATCCCCGGGCTGCCGTGCCAGCCCTGCTCCTGGGGTGGCTGAGAGGGTGATTGAGACTGGGTGTGGTGGTGTGCACCTATAATTCCAGCACTTGGGAGGCTGTAAACAGGAGAATCACTATGAGTCTGATCTAGTAGTGAGACCCTG
>NDGN011479340.1:0-14601 GCA_002564285.1 Tympanoctomys barrerae
AAAAAAAAAAAGAGTAAACCAAAAGAGAACAGCACCTGAATTAGTTTTGAAAAACAAACAAACAAACAAACCTGTATTCTAATGAATCTCACAAAGGGATACAGAAAAAGAAATACACTGGAAGTGGAGAAACCAGTGCAGCACCCATGGGAGGGATATATTTTAGACTAAAGCACAGAGAGAGCTGATGGAAAAGGAAAACCGCTGGGTGCATGGAATGGGCTTTGCTTGCTGTTCCGAAAGGCCTGCTTTAATGATAAGGCAGCACAAGACTGGACGGCCACTTAGACTGTGTTTACGGCAGTAAGCGAAGGCGCTGCAAAGGTCTTCCACGAAAAGGAAACAAATCATTTTTCTCTTGTTTCCAGGCACTGGTTCCACAAAATTAAATAGCTTTCTCCCTCCTAACAGCAAACCTCTAAACCAACCTTACACGACGTCTGCTTTGCATGTAATTCTTAATGTGCTTTCATTATACTTAATGCACCGTTAATGGTCTGTCTGGTAAGATGGTGACATTAAATGTGGAAATGACATACCCGTCTCCACCTTGAATTTCTGCAATGCCTTTCATCTGCGGGCATGAGGTGCATGCGCGTGCGCGCACACACACACACACACGCGCGTGCTCTTTCAGGTGCAGTGTGTGCACTTTAGGGTTGATAGCGACAAGGACAGAGGGAATCAGGTCACTTTCATAGGTTACACTGCAGCCGCTAGGCTCCCTGCCAGCGCTGGGTGTTTCCTCCTCCACCTGCCTCCAAGATGACATTCGGGGAGCAAAACCTCTCTGCACCCCCCATTCCTTTCCCTGGTGGGACGGTCTCCCTCACCTGGACGCCATCGGATGCAGGGATGTAACTCGCCCTTTTAAACGTGTCGGTCACATTCCGGAGGATTTCCACAGACATCAGAAGATCACCCGCGTAGAAATTCTTCCTCTGCGTCAAGTCCAGCAGGGTCTTGGTCACCTGGGACATCCCGTCACCTGCCAGCGTGCGCTGCCCCTTAGCAAGGTGCTCTTTGATCTGTAATGGTCAAAAGAACAGCACGAACATCAGAATCTTCATTACTGCTTCTCCAAGTATCTTCACCAAGCAACTGTATGTAACATTTCTCAGTCAGCTTTACAATAGCGTGCAATAACCACAAGGGTTCTAAAGCCATGAACAAATGCACCCTAAATTCCAATGGGCAAACACCTAACACGCTAAGGCAGATAACTGCATAACTTTTTTCAGACCACAGGACTTGCCATTTCTAGTTGGAACACACAATCCACTGCCTTGAGGAAAAGTGTATCTAGATTTAGATTTTTAATTACATTAAAAATTAAAAAGATATTTTTGCATACGGTCAATAGAGGAGACTCTTTGAAAAAGGGAAGCCAGAGGCTGGAGATTTATAATGAATAACTACATGAAAATTCAGAAAAATACTGAAATACAAAGGCGAAAGCACAATAGCTGTGATTATTAACTGCTCACTCAGAAAAGTTAAAAAGTCCTTTAAAGTATAGCAATCAATCTGTACAAAAAAGAAGATAGGAACTCTCTAAAACTTGTATTTTCAAAAGTGTTACCTGGGCACTGTTCACTTTTCTTGTTCATATCAGGAAGTTTGTTAGCTCCATTTCAGTAAAATGAACATTTTAGAGAAATAATTTACTTCCATTTGTTATGCTAAAAAGCATAATAAAAGTAGATCATTCATTTTTCTGTCTCCTTCAGCTGCGGGGATCAACCCCAGGCAAAGCCCATGCCCCAGACCTGTCTCGTTGGCCTCAGTGTCAATTGCCTTGAAGTGACATTAACTTCCATAGTCTCCTAGAGGCACCACACCCACCCAGGAGACAGATACGGGCCCTGGAGCAGAAGGCAGGTGGCCGGACACCTACCATGCTACAAGCCATGACACAGTGACACATATGACCAGCTGGGCCACTGGCTCTGCTTCTAAAGTGATTAATATTAGCAACATGTTGTTCAGGCCCCTTGTTCCATGGCCTCATGTTCTGGCACTGGTTATGATACCCTTCTGTTCAGATTTAGTCCTTGTCCTTCTAATTGTCTAAAAAGTTAGCAGGTGCCTTCTTGGTTGTGTCTTAGCTCATAGTGTCCTGACTGTCACCACAGTGAATAATGATTAGATTATGGATCTCTCCTCCCCAGCAATCTCTCTGTACCTGAGGAGAGGCTCCCTGTCTATTCATTATAATGCAGCACAGTAAAACGCTGTTAGGGACCTCGGTTGTCACCCTGAACTACGCCATTATGACGTAACACAAGGGAATGAGCTTTAGAGCTAGGGGGTCGATGTCAGTATTTCAGTTTCACCGCCTATAACTTACATAATTGATGCAAGGTAGACTCAGTTAACACTGTCTCCTCTAAGATTTGAAAACACACCCACGGGTAAAACATGTAGAGAATTGTGTCCTTAATTCACATGAACCCACTTGAAATAATTAAAAGACGACATCCCGGAGCACTTTTGGCAGCACCTTGGACCTGTGTATTACACAGCCCCATTCCTGATGTACCCAACACCTTGCCCTTGTCCAGTGCACTCCGGTCACCCTGGTCCTTCTGCTTTTCCTCAGTGATAAAAACACATGCCTGTCCCAGGCCCTTTGCATTTGCTTTTCGTTTTGCCTGGAGGATGATTTTGGTAGCGCCCTCTGCTCTTCGCACTTTATCTCACTCCTCACCCAATGTGCTGTTTTCGAGATGCCTGACGATTCATCCCAATCTATGCTCACCAAACTGACACGCTGTGCCCATTCATTTCCCTGCTTATTCCCAGCATGGGGAGGACTTCAGCAAATGGACTGGACCAGTAAACAAATGCAAGAGTCTGCTGTGTTCACGTTATGGGGCCATAGCATGAGGTCAGACGCACTTGAAAACTGTACTTCCTCAAGGGTTGGCCAAATAGCTCAGCAAATTAAAGCACCTGCAAGCAGGCACAGGGGCTGAGGTTCGATCCCTGGTCCTTCTGGGCGGCCCCGCCCCCAGGGTGCGCTGAGATGGCAATGGAGACTGGGCGTGGTGGCGCGCGCCTGTAATTCAAGCTCTCGGGAGGATGTAAGCAGGCAGCTCAGTACGAGTCCGATCTAGTAGTAAGACCCTAAACACCCTGTAGACCCTTCCTTAAAATACAAAAAAAAAAAAAGGAAAGAAGGAAAGAAAAGAAAACTGTCCTCCCTTCCTCCTGGACGGTCTACAACAAACACTGGTGTCACCACGCAGTCACAAGCCACATGGTTTAAAGAGACCAGACAGCTTCTGGCTGAAATGTGCATGTCTCAGAGGGTGGAGGGGGAGGAGCAAGTTCGGAAGGAAATGTTATGGCTTGTGTCTAGTTGTCCCCCCAAAACCTCATGCAGTCACAATGGGGTGGCCTTTAGGGTTGGCGATTAATTCATGATCCAACGTTGGGATTATGGGTGTGAGTGCTGCACTTGACCTGGGCCACAGAGTCTGGATGCAGCATAAGGAAGGGAGAGAGGCTGGCTCTTTCTGCTCCTCCATTTTTGCTCTTGCTGCCTTAGCTGTCTTTTGTCACAGTGAACTTGTCCTCTGCCATGAGCCACCCTGCCTTGGAGCCGAGCAAGTCTGGAATGAAACTGCCACAAACTGTGAACGCAAAAACCCTTTCCTTCCTCAATTCTGAGCGTGGGGTATTTTGTCTTAGCAACAACAGAAAAGTAACTAAGGCAGAATTGAAGTCTGTAGGGCTGAGCCTCAGTGGTGTCACAAACCCAGCCCTCGGGTTTGTGTTGGTCGCTGTGAGTCCCAAAGTAGCAGAACACTTCACAGTGCCCCACCAGGAAGAGAATGCAGGCAGCTGCTGAGGCAAAGAACGTCTGACTGCATAAATCAGCCTGTGTCTATTATTCTGGAAACAGATTCCTAACCCTGGGAGGGGTCAGACCCGTGCAGATCCTCTGTACCCTTCTCCTCAAACAAAAGCATCACAACGCTGACTTGAATTCGGAGGAAGCAAACACGGGGACATGTTTTCTGTTTGCAATAAAAACAGTTACAGAAGGCACTGGGTAGCTCCACTCAGCAGAGAGACGGAATCCTCAGGCTTCCTCAACGGGGGCATCATGCAGTCTGGCCCAAGCCAGTCATCGCTTCTGTCCCTGCCATCTGACAGCTGCTTAGCAGACTTCTGTGGAGTGAGCTGCTCTCAGTACGCTCTCAGCAAACAGGTGTGCAGGTCGCAGCCCCAGCTGCCACCACTGGAGCTAATTAGCATCCTAGCTGGCACAGCCAGCACAAGGCACCCAGGACAAGTACCTCGCGACACTTCACGCCATCAGTACAGACTATGTGTGGAATTTACTCTGGGCACGAAGAATGTCTCCATAAGATTAATTTGTCTAGAATGACATTTGGTTTCCAGTGTCTTGATCCTCCTTCTAGTGTACAAGAATAGTGTCCTTAGCTCTTCCTACTCTTCTGCTACCTTTTCCTAAAATGGTAAATTCAGGTCTATTTGCTAGATTATTCCATTTCTTTTCTGGATTATGCAGCATTGAGTGCCAATGTGTTTGCTCACGTTTCTGTTTCTCCATTTTACCTGTGCATTACTTGTGTTCTTACCTCTCTTTGTCATTGTCTCTGTATTTTCACTCTGTGGTTATCCATGTGACTTTTTAAAATTCCACTTAATCCTTTTTCTGGTTATTTCTCAGTAAATATACACTATTTAAACACCACATTCTTATTGCTACTTTCTTTCCTATTCTGTACTTTTACCAACTCTCTTTGAAATCAAAATTGCAATTATTAAATCTAGTCGAAACACATACCTTTCTAAATTACAAATCAAACTTTCCAATTAGCTATTTAAGCATTCCTTCTAGAAATCTTCCTCTATGTTAAGTTCAAGGAGCAGCTAGAGTTATAAAACCTCAATTTAAATTGTGGTATTAATTTCAGCACTGATATTTTTCATTGATATAAGTTCTAGTTCATCTTTTTCATATTCTTCCATTGCTTAACTGTACTTTCTGTTCTTCCTTTTATTTCTTGATTAGTCTTGGCAAATACATTTTTCACATTTTTTTTTCTTTTGCATTGCTAGCTCCTCAAATCCTTCCATTTGTTGCTTCTCCTGCATGGTATTTTGTCTAGTGAAATTTGTCATAACACATGCGGCATAATGTACTTGTCCCTGGGGAGCCCTGGACCCTTCGGTGGTAAGACAGCTGTGAGAGGAGCTTGAGGTGCGGAACTCTGGTGGTAGAGCCCTGGGCAGCCCAATGGTCCTGTTTCAAATTATGCCGATTTCCATGCTGATTCCACCACTTCATGTTTGTAAGGAGAGCATCAAACTTCTGAAGATGATTTCCTTCCTCTTTCTCAGTGAAATACATCTACAAATCACAACTTGCTCATACATATCCTGGGCCTGAAAGCGCATGGTAGTTCTCTGATCTCTGAACCCAGGAGCAAGACAGAGCAGGGTCACTGGAGAGGGCTTGTCAGTGACTCTCCATGTGTGGGAGGGGACCTGCCTGAACCCCACGGGGGCTTTGAACTTCACCCTCAAGCACCTAGAGATAAGAGGTGATCTGAAAGTCTCCCAGCTTTTCCTCAGAGCTCTGGCTTTGTTCCTCAGCCCCTTTATGAGTGGTATCTAAGGAATCTTTTTCCTGTGAGCTCAGCTATAATGGAGTATCTGGAAACACACTTGGTGTAGTCATACCCAACACAATCAATCTGATCTATGAAGGTCAGCTTGGTCCACCTCACGGATCCACTACTACTACAGATATCCTAATGACAGCTGGTCCAACCTACGCACCACAGCCCAGAGGAACCCCAGGGGCCTTCATTCTGCTCCCTGTCTCATTCTCTCCTATAATTTTAAACACTGTGCACAAATCTCCTTATTCAATTGTTATCTTTCTCTTCTCCTTCATGAATTATGCTCAGATAACTGCAATCATGATATGATCTCCATTTCCAAACCTCAAAGAAATAATCTTGCTGTGCCGCGTATGACTTCAGCACAGTGTGTGCATTCTTATCTTACCCATTCTACCAGGACCATAAACTCCTCAAGGGTTTATACTTATGTATTTGTCTTGGGTTTTCCAATAATCTCTAACACACTATCTTCCACCAAAGACTCATACTCAAAGTGCTTGATAAGTTGAACTGAAACTAAAGAAAGTTTTCCTTTTCCTTTCTGCAACTATCATACTCAACTATGGACTAGATGAAAGCAATCCGTGGCCATTCAAAACAAAGAAATGTGCAATTAGAGAATTTTTCCATGGCAAAAATTGGCTCTTAGAGGACATATAATTAATATGAATAGGCTAATGATTTTGAAAATTATAAACATCTACAATTATAGTTATATAATTCCTATCTCTAGAAAATCATAACAAAATATTACATCATTTACTCAGTACCTACTATTTAAAGCAGAAGAGAACATGTTTCTCACGAAGTATCTGACTAGAGTTTTAAAATGATCCTGACAGGTGTCAAAATGCTCTGTATTTCTAGATGAAGGGACAGAGAGTGAGGTCAAGTGCATGCCCCCAAAGTGGATAGCTTTGCAGCAATGGTTGAACCAAGTTTTGAGCCAAGGCAGAGTGATTCCAGAAGCTTCCATCTGCTTAATTACTACAAGCTTCTTTCAGTTTTTATAGAATTCTTCTGCTAAAAATCATCAACATACTTAAACATTTGAAGTCGTTTTCAATCACATTTTTTTAAGGAGACATATGGCTTTTCACACGAAGAAAGAATTTAAAAAACAAAAGACTCAAAGCAACTTATCAGATGGCTGACACACAATTGCTGCTTTAGAACGTGACATGTAAAGACACCAAAAACCATTTATCAGTATCTATAACGGAACTGAATGCAGATTTATTTATGCAGAGGAAACATCCCTACCGTTGCATCAAGAATTTGAATTTCTTTGGGTGGATTTAAAATTTTTTTTTCATTTACTCACTGAATCATAGTGGATAGATTTTTATTGTTCTAACATTTCCTTTAAGAATTACAATATTAGTGATTATTTTTACACACTGTAATATTGAAGGTCTTCCATTCCAAAAGTCAAGTCTTAAAAGTTTCCGTATCATTTGCATTGAATACTGTTGACAAGATCAACAGTGCAGAGGGAGAAAAAGGAAGTCTAAAAATAGTTGTTTTTTTTTTTATAGCTCTGGATGAAGCTTCCTTGCTCTTTTTATAGAAAGAAGTGGTAAGGGTCATGGTTGAAAGAGTAGGTGTGTTTCTGAAATAACCCTATTCTTTTTATCTTATGCCTCCCACTACCAGCCACAGCTGTGCCTATTGTGTGAATACTGAAAACAGGTTTCTCATAGTTGCTCTGAGCAAATGACACACTTTAAACATCATATATTTATATATCATTTTCAGCAGCAACTCCTCCAGTCCATCTGTAAGGTATAGTCAAGGTTCTCACAGTTCTGAGCAGCTTCAATTAACAGATAACTATCCCTTAAACTTCTTTTCCTAAAGCAATGATCTACATGCATATTTTTAATTCAGTTCATAATTCTGTCATTTAAGACCAAAGTCATTCACCTGATGATTGTATTATGTTACTTATATTGGCATGGGATAACGAGGCTAGACAGAGATTATCCTGTATAGAAAATACAATATAGTCCTAGTTCTAGCATGCAAGCATTTCTTAGTTTTCCTTATGTGTCCTAGAGAGCTTGAATTCATCTTAGAGCTTTCCTAGTGCTGGGAGTTAAATTGTACAAGGCAATTCCTGTCTGTGGGCACAGTATTGAGTAGATTTGGTCCAGACTCATCTGGTATAACTCATCCGTGTGTCAGGCACAACCTGCGCTCCCAGTGTGAAGAGCATCTAGCCACTTGGACACCCTACTGTCTTCTTCCAGAAACTACTGAAGTGAGCAAAGAATCATGTCCTGAATTTGACTGCAAATTATTGCTATAAGAATAAATTGCCATTAAAAAAACCTGAGTAAAAATCACTGTACCTATATCCATGTACTACCTGAACATTTCCAAAATAAGAATGAGAGTATATTTACATACATAGTAGAAACTTGGAATAGCTTTAATGTAGTAACTCTTGGCTAGAATTTGGCCAATGTACAATTCCAGACCAAAAGATATCGAGGAGGAAGTTGTTTTCCTGAAGACTAAGCAAACCTAGATGTTCTCACAAATATTTTGAACCAGGGGTGAGAAACTAAGGGTCTCATGGCCTGAAGGAATCATAACAGTCACTTCCTGTTGGGTGGAGCCCAAACTTTCTCAATGAGAAATAGAGCATAAACATGGAGTGTTTTTCCAGTCTTTCTTAATTCTTTTTTCTTCACTTGAGTTCCCTGGTTCCAGCGGTAATGGCAGTGCACCACTCAGAACAGGTAGGCTAGCTGTGGTAACAAACTGGGCATCCCTCCTTGCAGGAGGAGCAACTGTCTCCATTTCAGCTGAGCCTGACCCTATTTCCATGTGTTGAGATGTCCAGAGCTGGCTAGGAGTTTCCCTTTTCTCTTCAACTGGCTCTAAGCAATGCATATCGGTCGAGCTGAGGTATTGGTGGTAGTCTTTGAAGATGGCAGGCAGTGTTTCCCTGAACCCCGGGGGTTCCTTTGTGTGAGCCAGGAAAAGGCGGGACTAAAAGCCAGTGCTCCGTGCTATTGCTGGGATCGAGCCTCGAGGTAGAGGCTATGACTTCCCAGGGCTGGAAGGATCACACATCAGCACTGGAGCACCGACCCAAAAACATTAGATACTACCTACTTGTGTCATGCAGATTACTCTTTCTGCATGTCCTTCTCTGCATACTGCAGAGCTGACTGCAGGCCTCCTACCCAGCCCAGTCCCCAGTGCTCACCAGCTTCCTGTCCCTCTCACGTTCACTCATCCTCAAGCCACTCCTTTCTTCACAAATGAATAAAACCTGGTTGGTCCCTGGATGGAGGCCTTTGTTCCACATAGCTGTCACCATGGCTGGACTTGGGAGCCCCTGGTTCCCCATAACTACCAATATACCTCAGTGTCTTTATTCTCACTGTGGCTTGTACTAGAAGTGGTAGATTGAAATTAAGCCTATAGAATTCCAGTGACTTTCCATGGGATTACAGATATGAACTTCTCAGACAGAGATAAGGACCAGGAAAGGCTCTCTATAACAACAGCCCCAAGACTTTCAGCGTCTGCAGCAAGAAGCATCTATTCCTCATTTTACATAAGGAACCACCACCAGGGCGGCGCTGTTGTTCACCACGGGCAACATGAGTAGGCAGAATGAGCCCAGCACGGTCCTGCACTCAGGACCAGAGGACATGGAGGATGTGGATCATTGGGCCCTAGCATTCTATTGCAGCATTTATTTCCTAATATTTCCCACTTGAAGCAAAGCAAAGCAAGACAGAAACCTCTCTGGAACTTGCCTCCGTTTTAATCTCCATCTCAATCTTCTTATTTATTTATTTATTTAGGTATTTTAGCGAAGAGTCTCCAGGGTGTTCAGGGTCTCACTACTAGATCAGACTCATAGTGATCCACCTCCTTACAGCCTCCCATGAGCTGGGATTACAGGTGCGTGCGACTATACCTAGTCTCACCTGCCATCTCAGTGTGCCCGCGGAGCCCAGTCACTGCATCTGCCTAACAGGCATCTGCTGTCTTTCACGCTCATTCACCCCATTTAACTGGTGAGTATCTGAAAACTTAAACTGTGTTCGTTCTCCAGCTAGGACTTTAGCACTAGTTTTTGTGTTCATTAAAGAAAAAGGAACTTGTATGTTTATAAATATTTACTGTAAAGAAAAACTATCATCGTTATCCTTTTCTTTCTTTGGATCATGAAAGCACATTATGCTTTTCAGGCAATGGTCTGAACATCGGTGCAGTGTGGCAGTGGACAGCAAACATGTGACATGTGAGGAGCTCTGTGACAAGACAGACGGAGTAGGAGGAAAACTACAGCCGTGCTGTCCTGTGTTCCTTTCTCTTTGTCTCTCTCCAGTCTCTAACTCTGTCTCATAAGCCAAGATTAAATCGTCTCACATTGCTTACTGAAGTCTATCAATGCCAAGATAAATTATCACCTCAGCACTGCGTCTGTTTGCTGAATGAAGGCTTGCAAAATAAGAACAGAGTTTGCAGGGAGCAAGCTCTTAACAGAGAGCATGCGCACCCAACTCTCTCCTCAGCTCTGTCGGGAGGGGTCTCCGAGCCACAGGACTTCTACCCTCTCCAGCCCCTCATCACTCGCTCACCTCCTTAGCGACACTATCTACTATCTACCCATGAGCTTGAGGGAAGCCACTGGTGTCCTTGGATCCGTTCTCTGTGCCTTAAGACCTGTTTCCGTGCATGGGAAAACTTTCTGCCAGCTCTAAGCAGCCTATTTCTCAGAGGTGTGTGTGTGTGTGTGTGTGTGTGTGTGTGTGTGTCTGTAAGGAGGGCTGTTTTTTTCTTTTTAATTTTAGGGAAGGGGCTACAGGGTGTTCAGGGCCCTACTACTAGATCAGACTCATAGTGATTCTCCTGTTTGTAGCCTCCCAAGAGCTGGGATTACAGGCACGCGCCATCACGCCTAGTCTTAATTGCTGTCTCACCGCACCCTGGGGGCGGGGCTGGCATGGCAGGCCTGGGGATCGAACCCCGGCCCCTGTGCCTGCTTGCAGGCGCTTTAATCCATGGAGCTATTTGGCTGGCCCAGGAGGACTGTTCTTGCTGAACAACCAGTGATAAAATGGCTCAGTTTTCTTGAGAAGAGCTTGGCCCACTTAGCCACAATGCTCCATCACTTTCTCGAAGTAACTTTAGAAGCAATAAGAAACTCAATTGTTTGTCTGATTCTGTGCCTTTTTCACAATAGGGTTTGAAATCATTTTTACTTTATTTGGTGTACAATTGAAAAAACTGCCTCAAAGTATCAGTTGAAACATTAACATATAGAAAATTATATACATTAACACTTTGTTCCTATATTCTCAATGATATTTAACTTATGCATGTCTTTGTCACTTTTTTATGTATTTTGTACAAGGTCTCACTAAGCAGGTCAGACAGATCCTCCTGCTTTCAGCCTCCCCAGCTCTGGGATTACAGGTGTGCGTCACCATGCCTGGTCTCAGTGACCTGCTCCAGGTGCCCAGGGGCAGGGCCAGTACAGCATGTGGTGCCAGGGATCAAACCCCAGGCCCTGCACTTGCCTAAGCAGGCACTTGTCCTCTGAGCTATTTTGTTGCCTCTTTTGTCACCTTTTAAAAAATATTTGGATCATAATGTGTAACCTCATTCTTTTTTTTGTTGATACTGTTTTGATATAGGGTCTTGCTCTGCAGCTTGGACTCATAGTGCTCCTCCTGTTTCAGCCTCTCCAGAGCTGGGATTGCAGGTGTGCACGACCATGCCCAGTGTAGATGGCTGGTACAGCATGCCCAGGGTTCTGGGGCCGGCACAGCACATGGGTACCAGGAATCGAACTTGGGTCCTTGTGCTTGCCAGGCAGGCACTTAGACCACTGAGCTATCTCCCTTGCCTCAACTTTGTTCTTGCAAGGTTTGCACACAAACTTCAGAGGTATTATTCTATTCAAATTGTTCTACAATGACCAAAAAATTTTGTAATGTGGAATCATTAAACACCATGCATGTCTAGTTCTGTTAGGGCTGGGAAAATTGTGCAGAGTGAATATTCCTTATTACTTTCATATGGTTAAAAGTCATGAATAATAGGTTTGGCATATCCACATCATGGATTCTGCAGCTGCCAGTACCCTACTTTTGATTTAAGAAAAAGTAGCAGTCATTAGTGTACAAGTATTTATGATACATAGTTCTTGTCTTCAAGTAATGCAACCTGCATATCAGTATGCCAGACTATTGATTTTATTTTAATTTAAGTTGACTAATAACTCCATTTCTATCTAACTCAGCTGGCTTGTAACAGTTTGTAGAACACAGTCAACGACTGTGGAGGGAATCTCATCTCAAACTTTCTCTCTAACCAACATATATCGCAACATGCACGCATCATATTTTACATGTATGTCTCTATGTACATATATTACAATCTATAAGTGAATGGGCTGGGAAACACAGATTTATTTTAACTGATTCCTTACAGTGGATTATAAATTATTAATTATAATTTAATGAGCCTTTATGAATGCAGAGGAATAAGAAAATAAAGTCCCTCAAGCATTACGTATTGAAAGGATAAACACTACTGGGGAAAAACGCAGTCTCCAAAGTAAGGGAGGATTTGTGAGTCTCGAATGTTCTGTGTCACAAGCACTGCCCCGCCTCACTGGTCACACAAAGCGTGGGCGGCTGAGGAAAGCGAAGCAGGCCACTGGGTCACGTGGTCTCCGGTGACTCTAGAGAGCTCGGAGCGTGAGCTAATGCGCGAGGCCAACACCTTTCAGCGCACAGAGGGATCGTCTATTTCCCTGACCACGGAGAGGCAAGATCGCGATTCGTGGGCTAGCGCGGGGTTTGGGGAGTGAGCACGCACAAGTAGGTGCGTGTCTTTGCATGTGTGCGTGAACACAGTTCCTGTGCCCGGTGCTGACAGCAGCTGCATCCTCTTTCTTTTGCCTTCCCTTTCTAACGGCCTCTTTTACCTACATTTCTCCAAATGCACGGTCAGGATGCACTATGTGAAGTTCTAAAATTTTATTTTTACTGAGATGATTTTTTTCAGCTCAGGTCTTTGGTCCACAAAGAAATTAATCGTCCCCCATTATATACAGGCCTTTCCCTTCAGGAAACAGTGAGTGAAGACACCGCTCTGATTCTGTGAGTAACCGACTCACCCACCTATGAGGGAGAGAACCCCGCGCCCAACCCAGGGTCCAGGGCTGAGGATTTCCAACCCAGAGCTCAGGAAGCTGCGTGGGCTCCAGAAAGACTTTGGCACAGTGCTGCCCGAGTGTCGCTGTCCCTCCGCGCTTCACTTACCCGGATCTCCCCCCAGACTTCAGTTTCCTTGTGAGACAAAAATGCCCTCCTTGGAAGCTGTTGGAGCTAGATTATGCATGCGCCCACCAGTGCCCGGTACTTGGTGCAATCATGGAGTTCAATATATGACCACAAATATGGCAATGGTTTCATGTGATAAAGCTTACTACGGTGAAGGACACTGCTATGATCCCCTCAAAATCGTCCCCTCACTTGGCGCAAACTTGTCTTGTCCTCCCTGTCACTTTCACACCAGCTCTGAGTGGGCTCCTCAGTGTCTTTATCTGCGCTGCTGTGAACACCCACATGCCACACTAAGTTTAAAACACTGCCTTCCGGGCTCACATTGGCTTGAAGGAACAGCAGAAGGTACAAGACCCCAGATCCAGTGAATTCAGTGGATGAGGACAAACACAAGGTTTTTATTCCACAGAAAGTGCTACGAGTGTTTCACGCAGGAGGGGCAAGTGAGGCAGACGGCGAATGTCAGATTTAAAAATCAGCACGCCAAAAGCCACACTGCCCCCTTTAAAATACTCCCCCTTGCTGTAAATACTACCGCCCTGTCTTTCTTGGTCCCACATCTTTTCTTGTTCTGCTCCTCATACACGTGAGCATCCACCTTTATCGTTCAATCACTGTTTTTGTACACTTTGTAGTTTATAAGATGACAAACGAGTTTTGGAACCAAGTCAACAAAGGCAAATGCACATTGGCTGTTAGTTGACTGAATTATTTTTTATAGCATTCACATTCTGATATTTCAGCCTGTACTTCACGGAGCACGGCTGTCTCCACCAGCAGATGGCCTGCGCTGACTGAACAGTGCTGTGCATAACCGGTACGTGGACAGTAAGCATGTGCGTCTGCAGGATCTGACCATGTCTGTTCTTAACAAATCCATAAAGATTGATTTGTTGTTCACTTACTTTACCTCCAGGGATAAATAAGAATTGAATGCAATATAATTAGGTTAAAAAAGTATAAGGTCTAAAATTAGGGAAAATAAAATCCATTAAAATCAGATTCATAAGAAACTTTTGCTTATAAACAATTTTGAAATTGTTCTGAGTTATTGATAGATATGGACACAGTTTTACATTTCATATTCTTATGTTGTATATTATAAGACTAAATTTTGAGTGGTAGGTAGATCAGTACGCTTGGGAGATAATTTATTCAGCTACGGCTCCAACGTATCAGCAGGTACTGAATGGCCTACAATTGTTAATATGCTGCCTAAAATATCTTAATTCAATGTAGATGTTTTAACTCATAGGCAATTTGTTTGGCAAGTACATTTTAAACTCCTACTTTTCATTGTAATATGTTACTGGGTCATTCTATCAAATAAAGTGGATTTCTGATTCACTTTAATATAAAAAACTACATTATATATCTTTTCATTATGTATATACATATTCATATCTACACACATAGATGTGTATATTATATATGTGCTTATATTTTATAGTAAAATAACTGTCTTTAAAATATCTGCAAATGGAATGCTATCTAACACCTTTATATATCAAATTAGTAAATGTTCTTATACATATTTGGCCATGATATATACATATATACATATATACATATATACATATATACATATATACATATATACATATATA
>NDGN011479346.1:0-11027 GCA_002564285.1 Tympanoctomys barrerae
TTTCAAACCAAATTGTTAGAACAGTTTCAATAATTAACACATTGCATACATTCTTCCTAGTGGCTTTCTACTTAACATGAGACTTGCAAAAACATCTTCTGATCATACTAAGCTATTCTGAAATGATATGGGCAAAAGAAGAGAAATCCACTTATAAAAGTTCTCCAGTTGTTTTCCATTTCTCCCCACATTTAGAATTTATTATATCTTATTTTACAGCTTCACATCTTTTATGTCATTTCTCATTTTATAATGATGTTATATAATTATTTTTAACTCTTTTATTTTGATGGGCTTTCGATTTAGTTTCTTGGCCACGAGTGTGGGTGCTAAACTGTTTCACTGCAGTCTCACAGCTGAAGGAACTTGCAGGGTCTCTTGCCTGGTGTTCCCCAGGCTACTCTAAAGCTGGGCCAGTGGAGTCAGCACTTGGGTCTGTTTCACAGGTGCAGAGACCTCTACCAAGCCAGAGTTGCTCCCGAGGTTCTGTGAAAGCTGGCCTGGATAGGGGCCTTCTCTTTCAATTGTGTGCTTGAGCTCATGGCGCTGGGCCTGGCACTGGGCTCTAAGAAAAGGTCATGTGCTAGTTTTATGTCCTACTCTCCAGAAAGGGTGGGGGGGTCCCTACTCTGCTGCTGAAGGTTGGAGGAAAGGAGTTGGAAGCTGTCTGCCCAGAGCAGTTCTTGCTGCTGAGTCTGTGGGCTCCCAGCAGGGGACACAGGGCTTTGCCAGCTCTAGGTTTCATTTTGGTGGACCTAATGCTGAGCTTGAGGTCTGAACTAAGTCTTAGCATCTCTCTCTGTTCTGTCTGCTTGGCATTGGGGGAGAGGGTGATGCAGACAGCTCTTACCTTCTTGCTGTTTTCACTATGTCTTTGTTATACTCAAAGCAGACCGTGTGATCTCTCACTTGACTTCCTTACCTTGTGCATTGGTCATTTGGTATGTGAATAGCCCTTCTATTGGGTATATTAGTAGGACAGTTCTCTGGCTGCCATGTTGCTCTGCCTCAAATATTATTTGAATAATCCTCCTTTTATGCATTACTCAGCCACAGTGTGTCCCTCCACTAACCCGGCAGATGTTTTCTTAGAGTCACAAGGGATTTGGGACAGTGTGAAGATGACTCAGCACCATCGCTGGCCGCTGAAAAGCCCTTGCTCTCAGCATCCCGTGGATACTAGGTCAGCAGCATGTTCCTCATTTAAAAGGAGGCAGAAGTGTGGTTCCCTAGCCTGGCTTTAGTCTTAGTAAAGATTTTCTCAGAATTAAATTAGGCCAACTTATTTTAAACATCTTTTGAAACTGAGAATATAAAAGGGAGCAAATAGAAGATGAGCCCAAAAGGATAAGGTTACATTTTGCAAAATAGGAATTAAGCCCAAACTACATGACAAAATGGACAGTATTCATTGTGGTATTTTGCATCGCTAATTGATACTCTGAACACAGAAGGTGTGTGGAATACAACAGGAGCTACTTTTCTTTGGCTTTCCCACGGGCCCTCATGGTGAATTGTGCTTAGGTCCTTACCCTGCTGGATAACTGAAAGCTGTAGTGGGTCTATGACTTTCCATGATTTTACACTCATTTAAAAGAAAATAAAAATTTGGGAAAGATTTGCATAAATTCAATGTATTTCTCTGCACATTGAATCACGTATTTAGTGTAGCATAAGTGATAACTTCTCCCATCTATCTAGTGGTCATTAAATGGTCATTGAAAACCACAAATACAGTCTCTGCTTAGTAATTAGAATAGCCCAGACCTGAATGTGAACCAAAATTCTAAATACTTTCCACATCAAAGATTATTATACAATCTTTTATTATGTAATCTTCAGATAATGTATCTGTTTTGGGAAAATGTGAGAGAAGAAAAGTTAAACTTTAAAGTTAGGCACAGTAGGAGGTTTGGACAATAAATGCAACAGCTATGGCTATAGTGGAACAAACATTTATGCAACAGTGAGAAAAGGTTCCGCCACCTCATATCTTTTCTCGTCTTTCCTGATTAGTTGGTGACTAATATCTCCAAATTTGGATCATGAGAGGGAAACAATGAAAAGAGCAGAAAGTTTTCACTGAACTGGCACTGTGCTGTTTGCTCTCTGAGCCTGACTCATAATGATAATGATAGCAATAACAAAAACAAAGAAAATTGCAGATCTTCACAGAGTGCTGATTGTGTATAGAAGCAGTTCTAAGTGCTTTACTATATTAACTTCTTTAATCTTGCATAACGGGGGCAAAGAAAGGTTCAACAACTTGTCTACCAGTAAATCATCCACCAGTAAATGGTGAATCTGAGGTTGTAACCCAGTCATTCTGGTTTCGGATTTTTTTGTCCTAAGGGGTCTTTTGTGACTCTTTGGAAATTTATTTTATGAGGTGGCCATTCTGACTAAATCTCATAATGTGGGTGATCTATTTCCTTAGCCTCAGATTTCGCAGCAGTCACTCAGAGTTGCCTTAGAAGGCAACAGTTTTACAGAATTGATCTTCTGCCTTGATACACTGCAAGTGCAAGGCTGATTCAAAGGATGCGCCTGCAATCGGCCTCAACCACCAATTGTCCATGTTGTCTTCCTGGTAAAACCTCTCCGATGAGATTCCAATACCAGCTTCCTACACCCACCACTATTACATTGAGTTCTATGAGCCAGCGAGACTTGTTAACTTCTAAGAAAACCTCTTTTCTAAATCTCTAGCCATTTAACTCTTAAGGGATCAGAGGGCTGAAACTGGCCCTTCATTATTTCTTTTGAAAATGATATATATGGTCTAGAGTACTTTGCTTAGCATCTATTTTGCTTCATATCTTAGGGTTTAGAGCTTCCAATGTAAAACTTTTGAGTATGTTTCTCCCTATTTTAGACTTTCATACCTGTGGACATTTGGTTTCCTCTGTTTCCTTAACATCTTGATTGTAGTTACGTGTTGGAAAAAAGGCAACTCCTTGTATGGATACCCTTATTTTGCCCAAATAAAGTATTTTTGCATGCATGCACACAGAGTATAGATGTATATATACTTACATTATATGATTTATATGTATACATTACATCTCCATATCTAGAAAAATGTTTTAGTGGCATGCTGAAAGATTTTTTTTTTTAAATTTTAAGAAAGTTCTCTTTACCTTTTTTCTTCTAACACTGGGAATTGAGCCCAGCCCTTTGTTCACACTGAACTACATTTTCAGCCCTTGTTAATTTTTTATTTTTGAGACACAGTCATGTTAAATCACTAAGCGTCCCAAGTCTGGACTTGAACTTGTGACCCTCAAAGTTACTGAAGCTGGAGGCGTCAGCCTCCCAGCATGAGAGGATTTCAAGTTCACAGCACTACACCAGCTGACCTCTACTTATTCACATTATGTATGCAAATCTCAGAAAAAGATGAGAAAGGTAGCTGAAGTGCTTCTGAAGAGACTAAACTTTTAATGTGGCTTGCATTTTATAGGATCAGCTCCATCTCTACTTCTGTCCACTCTATGATGGAACTGATCTATGCCATACCCTAGAGTCTATCTGGAGTCATAAAGACTGATGGGGTGAAAAGCTAACGTCAGCTCCGTTTACTAAAGAATCATTCTTTCTTCCTTTACATCAGGTTGCAAGGACCCACACGTGAGGCGCTTCTTAACAAAGAAGCTGTTTCGGAGTAAGCCTAGGAGATAGCGTGTAGAACACGTGTATCTTGGAAGGCCCTCTTTTCCTTTTTACATTATAAAAGCTTTATTGCAAAGTGAAAACATTCCCCCATAAAGTTGTTCCTGCCTCACTCTGCTTTTAACTTGTCTCTGGGTACAATTTTCCCTAATTCTTCATCCCATACTCCTGCCCCAGGAACGGGCAAGATGGTTGATAAGGTTAAAGATAGTTAAATTAATGTGGCTAGCAATGCCGCAAGAGCTTTTTCATCCCAGCAAAGGAAACCTATGATTATGAAAATCATTTTATTGTGAAAATTATCACTTTATTGTAAAAAAACAAGACTCTTTCAGTTCTTACTCTGCTTCAAGAAGAAAATGCTACTTTGAATGGAACATTTGGGTCAACACTTTATTTGGATGAGCTAGTTCTCTGCCACACACTATTTCTGAGCACGAAATGACTAGATGATGGCATAACTACTTTGAAAACTCCAAAGCATTCTCATATATATATTTCCATGCCTTTTCAAGGCACAAAACATTCTCATGCTTCCTGGGGATAAATTGAGAGGAAAGACTTTATCATTTATTTTGGTGACATATTGTCAATATTCAAATTGTTTACATCAAATGTTTACATAATCAGTCTGAGGTGTAATGCTGAGCACATTTGGCTACTTTTCTTGGATTATAGAATGATGTTTGTCAGGATGCTAAAATCAGAAAAAGGCAACCAAGGAAGTGAGAAAGTCAGACACATGAACCTATATCTGAAAGACCAAAACCTACTATTTTTTGTCTTACTAAAGGACATGTTTCAGGGTCAGTTTTGCTGATCCCTGATTCCCAGTCACATCACATATGAATTCTTTGCAGGTGTATACATTGTAGGTAAATGAGACATGGGAGGAAGGAGAAGCTCCATACTTAGGAAAACCATCTATCTAAAATTTTGTCTTGGAGAGCCAGGGAATCCTAATGTTCATCGTTAATTTTTGGCTCAAGTTTTAATCTAAAGGTATAGTATTTCCCCGTGGTTTCATCTCAGTTCTATCTGACCTTAAGGAATTGGAGTCTGGCAAGTAAGAAGAACCCCCGAACTCTGTCATGCTGTAGCATATATTCTACACGTTTAGAGATACTGAAAGCAGGGAATGAAAACTTCCAAGAAAAGAGACTTTTAAACACCTTTACTTATCCGTCTATTGTGGCAGTTCTCTTGACCCATGAAAGATCTCAACTTGCTTTCAAATACAGTGAAGTGATGGAAACCATTTTCTGGTTTTCGGTACTGTACTTCAGTGAAAGCTCTGATAGATAACCTCATGTAGTGGTTTGCTTTGACTTAGACTTCCTGAGGAATAATCATTCTTATTGGCGTTTCTAAGAGTCTAAGAGGTGACATATCATAGGTGACATATCAGTAGATCAGAATAATAGAGTAAACTGTAGGGCAAAACCTTTTGATAAAGAGAACATATTAAATTCATGGGAGGAATATGAAATTTGGGAAAGATCTGCATAAATTCAACATATTTCTCTGCACCATGAATCATGTATTTAGTGTAACATAAGTGATACTTTTCCCAAGTTCTACAGATATATTAGTGAAAATACTGTAATAAAATCCAAAACTATACCTATATTTCACTATTTTTTTTTTCTGTATTTTAGGGAAGGATCTACAGGGTATTCAGGGTCTCACTACAAGATCAGACTCATAGTGACTCTTCTGTTTACAGCCTCCCAAGTGCTGGGATTACAGGCTCATGCCACCGTGCCCATCTCAATCACTGGCTCAGTGCACCCTGGGTGGCGGAGCCAGCATGGCAGGCCCACAGATCGAACCCTCTGTCCTTGTGCCTGCAACCTTGCAGGCACTTTAATCTGCTGAGCTATTTGGCTGGCCCTCTTCAGTATTATTTTTGTCTGACCATACTTTATTAAAACATAATTTATATTTATGTGGCATTTTCCACATTCCACATTAGGTATGTGTATGTGTATATAATTCTAATGCTAATTTATTTAAACATTAATAGAAAACATTAGTGCCAAAAATCAGATAATGAAAAAGGACCCTCAATATTTCCATCTGTATGCCATTCTATGTATCTGTAGAAGTTTACACACAGTTTATTTTTATTTACATAGTCACATTTGAGGACTACATATGTCTACTTATACATAGTTCACTTGTTTATTGAAATTTCCTCTCTACCCTGTGCTTCAAAAAGATGTACATCATCTAGATGTAAAACAACAGCACTACTATTATTAATTAGAACTATAACAATTATAAATTATTCTGAAGGAGCTATTTCTCACCATTAGCAGTCGGATATTCTCATGATTAGAAATAGTAATAACTAGCACTGAAATAATGCTTTCTAATTTCAACAGTCAGAAACCCACATGTAGATAAATTATATCTATTTATCTAGCTCAAGCTACCAAAATAGGAAAAAAAGTCTTGCTCTTTGTGTGTTCTCTTTAGTACCTGTCATTACAAGATGTGAAAATAATTCGGAGTGAACACATATCTGCCGCTGACAATGCTCCTGGGAATCAGACAACACACTGACCCTTGGCTGCAGATGTGACCGCCAGGCACACTCACCACTGTAACCAAGTGGCCACGGTGGGCTTGAAATTGGGGCCACCTGACAGCCGTCCACTGAGCCCCTCTCTGCACCCCACAACACAGGCTCTCTTGTTTTGATTTAACCAAGAAAACTGAGCATAGATACTGATGACCCAAGTTATTTTTCATAGTGACTTTGTCCACAGTCTCTTATACAGCATGTCATGACTTTGTGATTTCTTCAAAATGGACCACGTAAATAAAAGTTGGTCTAAAAAGCTTAAACACACACACACACACACACACACACACACAGAGGCACACTGAGAGACACACACTCACACAGTCTCAGCATGACGGGAACACTGACTTAATTTAATTTGGCTAACTTGCAAATGTTAGGGTCATTGGTAAGATGTGTTTGGACTAGATGCTGCCATGTCTGAAACCCCGTTAAATGTCTAGAAATGCAAACACGATGCAGCGGCTCGTGAAATGAAGGACGCACATGGGCAGCAGAGTCAGGTGGGCTTTTTGGCTGTGGTCCTGGCTATGCAGCTTTCTAGCAAGGTGCTTTGCAAGCCACTTGGTTCAACTACGTAAGCCTTAGTTGTCTCTGAAGAAATGGGCATCATAATCCACTATCAACATTTGTTGTGGGGAGTAGTAATAAAATAATAGGCCCAGAATAATTCCTGGCATAGTCATTCAGTAAATTATAGTTGTAAGTTTTTTTAGATGATGATTATTATAATTATGCCTATATCAGCCCCAAGTATAGAATGAAAGTAATAAGAGGTGTTTTATTAAAAATCTTCCTTTCCTTTGTAGGACTACTCATTACTACCAGGATGAAACATTGTTGTTAGTTAAAGGGAAGCACTTCATTCCCTTCTAAAAGACCAATTAGAAGTGAATTTACAGGAATTACACTAAGAATATGTTAACTACAGACAAATTACTTGCATAGAAAGAGAAGCTGGGAAAATGGCTTACAGTGTTAAACCTCAGACTCCGTGAGCAAACTGTTTCATGTCTCTGCCTCTCAGTTTCCGGTGTGACAAGAAAGGCTTGTAAGGCCTCTCCTTTCAACTCAAAATTCTGAAATTCAATGAAATGCCCTTGAGAGGGAATGCCAAGAACTGCTTATGATCAGGAAGGGGAGACAAATCTTTCTCTAACCTCGCTCACACAACTCCTACGTGTGCAGAACACAGCACCCTGGGAACCTGGAGAGGAAAACAGTTTAGCCTGTGGCTTAGGGGCGCTCTTGGGCTGGCTCTCACTGGGGCCTGGAAGGGCAGCTGTTAGGAGAGCCTAATGTCCAAAACCTAGTTCTTAAAGTAAATCAAAGGACAATGTCTTATGCTTGGAGGAGAGTACTTTTCTGTAGCACTATACCAAAAAAAAAAAAAAAATCTTAAAACTTCTGCAACACTTGTAAATATGATAACGAACATGTCGCTAATCCTACCAGCTAGGATATATTGTCATGTCTAATGTATGGAACATAACTTTATTTTTACTTATTTGCAGCAAAACCAAGGCAAATGCCCCACCCAGAACTGCTCAGTGGAGGCCCCTGCGTGGATGCCTGTGCACCATTGTACTGTAAGTTTGATTATTTCAAGATTGGCCAGCTTGAGGGAGAAATACTTCTACATTTTAGAACAACCTTAGTGCCATGAGCTAGAATATTCACAAAGCAAACTTTCGAAAGGAGAAGCCATGGCTTTTCAAAAGCTACTCAGCTTAGGAATTCTGTGCACTTTTTTCAGAGTCAGGATGACTAGCAAAAGATTTTTCTAAATGGATTATTGATGAGTGAGAGCTACATTAACATGAGTGCATTTGCATATACGCCTTTCTGAAAGGCTGCCTATTCGGTACTATTTGATTTTCAATGCCTTCCAGAGAACGGCTTGCTCTTCTGTGTCATTGTTTTGTTGACTGCTTAATAGTGATGAGTAAATGGACTTGCAGTTTTCAGGTCTTCCTGCAATAATACTTCCTGGATTTGTGTAGAATTTTCTATCAGAGATCTTTCAAGTGCACTGGAAAAAAACAGGTACTATGTCATTATCCCTGTGTTACAGATTGCAGACTTTACTGTCAAGGGAGCAATAGTATATCATTTGCAGAGCTGGATGTAGATCCAAGATACCCGCCGTTTGTTTCCTTGCATGTACTTGTTCTCTTACATTGCACTCTGAAGTAAATGAAGAAAGTAGCTGCTTTTTATGATACATTCTTAGGCACGTATTGCGTGATGGAAATGACAATGGTCCCTTGGGGAACTCTATGTGCAATTACCAACAATTTGCATATCATGGAGAAATGTTTGTGAGATGGGGACAAGAAATAAGAGAGTTAGTTTTTTTGGCATTCCCCTCTGTGCAGGAATTGCAAAAGTGATACGTGGTGCTTCCTCAGTGTCTGCCTCCGTTGTCAGTGTGCAAGCGGCGGGAAGCCACAGCTGGCTGCCATTGCAGGACTTATGACTGTGCCACAAGGCAGCAGGGAGGAAGGAAGCTGCTTTTCATTCAAGTCGTGTAAGGGATGAAGCGTCTCTTCTTGGCTTTTGTTTATGGGTGAAAGGAGAAGGTGTGGGAGATGCTGCTGCTAAATTTTGGAGCTTCCTGCAGTGCAGAGGCAGCCCAGACTTGCAAAAGACTTGGGGAATAAAAATGTCACACTGTTGTGAGCAGATGTCCAGAGGGGAATGCATGTTGAGGGATTCCGCTAGTGCCAGAGAAAGGATAGGTCTTGATGATCTTATCTTCATCAGTCACTCCTTTTATTAGGGCTGATGATACTATCTCGTGATTACTGATTTGTGGGTCTGCTTCTACAGGAGCCATAGGACCCTAGTGTACCAACACCCTGCTTCTGCCAGGTGCACCCTTGGGGCTCCCTAAGTGAAGGCTCAATTTTGATTCTCCAGTTTATTGACATCCTGTCTAGTGAGTGTTGTGATGTGAATATGCTTTGTCCCCTTCTGGAACTCATTTTGAAATTTACTTCCCATTGTCATGTGTGATGGAAACAGAAATTTAATGTGACCATGAGGTTTTTCAGTGAGATCTTTTTGGGGAGATTGGGATTAAAGAAGATTGTCAGGACAGAGCCCCTATTATTGCATGCTGGTGGCTTGATAAGGGAGGAAGGAACCTGGACATGTGTGCTCCGTGCTGTCCTCATGGGATGCTCTGTGCCATCTCCGGGCAGCCAGAAAGAAGGCTGCTGCCAGATGTGGCTCTTTGACCTGGGACCCAAATGAGGAGCCAAAGTCAACCTCTTTTTCCTTGTGGTTTTCCTGGTCTGTGGTATTGTGTCTTAGCAGTGGAAAAGAAATTGTGATCCTGTGTGTCAGTAATTGTTTTTGCAACTCTGATTTCTTGGTGCAAAATATAATCGTTGGAGGAATTATAACGCTTTCGACCCTTAGGTTGCTCACGTTTATTTCTCTCATGGCTGCCTTTGCACATTTCTTCTCTTATGGATACCACAGTGTGTGTGTTTTGGGAATTTTTGTCTTCAAACTAGTCAAAATGTAGTGCTTTCCTTCAGCCGTGTCTGCTACTGTGCCACTGCTGGTGATATAAACATTGAATGACACACCATTGCTATTTTTGTCAAATTACCCATTTGCAGCATCAGTATGAATTTCTAATTAGTAACGGATTCTTTACTACACTGATGACTTCAACCCAAAGTAGGAGAAACTTGGCAATCTACTTACCTTGTACAGTATTACTGTGAGGAAAAGCAAGACTTGGGATTATTAGGAAATAATAACAACAGTAGTTCCCTTTTCATTATGTTGGCTGTAGAAGTCTGGGGATCTAGGGATTCCAGATCGGGTTCTCCTGTTGTGACACCTTCAGAACTAGAAATTCAACTAGTTTAAGGCTCTTCCTAAAGATCACAAGTTAAAAAATGTCTTATTTGAAAGCTGATTTTCAGTTCTGTGGTCAGACAAAAACATCAGCAAGATGTTTCTTACCACTTCCACCATGGAACTGGGAGCTTCTGGCTTTATAAGTTTCCTTTGCCACTTATTTAAGTGCTATGATGATTATATTCTTTGGGCTGGCGTGATTTGGAGGAGTTGTACAATGTATAATGGTCTGCTTCCCACCCCGTGACCTTGAGTCCCAGAGGTGGACTCCCAGGGTCCAGCTTTGGTGGGAGGACCTGGCTTTGGTATAACTAACTGTTCCAGGCATGGATCTTGGGTCTCAGCAGTGGCAGATGGGTTCTTGCTCCTAAGAATCTGATATTTCTCCTAGAGGGATATTGTTATGGTTTAGGTCTAAAATGTTCTTCTAAAGTTTTACATATTCAGAAGTGTGGAATCTTGGAAGGTGGACCGCACAGTAGGGCTGCTACACTCAATGCGGTTGACCCACCAACAAGTTTGTGAATGGATACATTAGTATTAGTAGATGAAACTTGGCCAGAAGGGGCAGCCAACTAGCCAGAACATGGAAGGGAATGTTTTTGTTTCCCTGCTGCTCTCTTGTCCCTCCACCATGCCTTCCCACTGTGCTGTTCTCCCCTGGAGGTGATCTGTCATGGACTGGATCTTCTGAACCATGAGCCAAATCAAGCACCTTGTT
Organism: Tympanoctomys barrerae; assembly: GCA_002564285.1. Taxonomy (NCBI): domain Eukaryota; kingdom Metazoa; phylum Chordata; class Mammalia; order Rodentia; family Octodontidae; genus Tympanoctomys; species Tympanoctomys barrerae. The sequence goes on from NDGN011479346.1 coordinate 10,863, forward strand.
CTCTACCTTGGGGGGATTGGGTACCGCGTCTCATGAGGGGAAAGTGATGTGAAGAGATTCATGGGTGTCATCCCTGTTCAGTCATGCGAATAGCAGTACTGTGGGTAATGCCTGTGAGCTGAGATCCCTGGAGCTGCCCACTTGAGTTTTTTTTTTTTTTTTTTT
>NDGN011479347.1:0-14155 GCA_002564285.1 Tympanoctomys barrerae
TGTCCTACTAATCGGTTTTGAAACTGTCTCATTGCTATTTCTCAATAAAATTATTTTAAAAAAAGAAATGTTACAAATAGCGCCAGCCAGATAGCTCAGTGGACTGAAGTGCCTGCTCAGGCAGAGCACAGGGACTGGGGTTTGATCTCCGGCATGCCGTGCTGGCCCCCAACCCCCGGGTGCGCTGATAAGGAGAGTAAGACACCGGTAGTCCCAGCTCTTGGAGACTGAAAATAGGAGGATCAGTATGAGTCTGATCTGTGTAGTGAGACCCTGTTCTGAATATATATATAAAAAAATTAAAAATATTTTCCTATGTAAAATAACATCCTCAAATATTTCAATGCATAGGGAACCACATACTGATTGTCTTGAAAGGAACAGATGTGAATTGTAAAGCACCTGAACTTGCTTTGGGGTTTAACTCGGTGGGGGCAGGCGTGTGCAGGAGGAGAGATTCTCTCTGCGCAGTGGACTCCACACCTGAGCTTCTGTGACAAGGCTGGGGCGCAGACGCGAAGGCGCAGGCCCCTAGAATTCGGGGCTGCTCTTTCAGCTGGGTTGCTTCTGTGATATCTTCTCACTGCTTATGAGGGTGTTCAAGCCTCTGATTTGAATGAACACATTTGAATTAATATGGGGGTTGTGTTCGTACAAAACTTTAATGAAATAATGTTTAAAATGCTCACGAAAGGGATCCTTCACCAAGAATCCAGGCCTTCAAAACCAAAAGGACAATCCGTTTCCTTTTGCACAGTAAGATGTTACTGAGGTAGCAGGGTTTAGGAATGAATGCAGTTGCTCAGGGCAGGAAGGTGTTTTACAAGAGATGCTTCTAGTAACTTTGCTGTGGACAACTTTACCCGAAGTTAATTCTTAAATGCAACCTTTAAATTTGAGACTGCCAGGGAAGCTAAGATCAGCTGACACCAATTCAGAAACAAAACTTTTGAAAAAATTAAAAAGATTTTTCTACCACGTTTGAGCATTCTGAAGCCTCAGCTGCCATCAAAGGTCAAGGTCAGCTGCGTCAAAAAATCCTGAGCCAACTACTCCAATTATGCTTTTCAATCCTGGTAAACAGTTGCCATTGATTGTGAGGTGACTGGTCTCATTTTAAAGTTTGTATGTGTACAGGAAGTGTAATTTCTATTTTATAATTTTAGGAGCAATGCCTGGCTGCAGAAAAGAAAGCAATTTCATGCTCAAAATCTTCTGGACTCCTGGAGGTCTGCTTGATGCAGGCTGTTGATTTTTCCCTGTAAGAAGCGTCCCTTCAGTGTTTCCTGGGAGTCACTGCAATTATACAGTACCAAAGACTTTCTAATTCAGACTATTTCATACTTAAAAGTCAGCATGCCAAAATAGAAATATTTTCTCCCAAATTTTAATGAAGTGTGAATGTAATGGAAAATTTTTTGTCCAGAAAGATAAACTTGAGGTATTTATAGCTAAATGAATGGACCTTGAAACCCTACTCTTAAGTAAATAAACTGGGCACACGCGTAAATGTTGCATTATCTCTCTGGTGTGAGAAACTGGAGGCGTAAATAAAACCCAAGATGTATGAAAGATACTGTACAATAGGAAGAAATGGTTCAAAAGGAAGGGGGAGCTAGGGAGGAGCGAGAGGCAGAGGAGGCAAAGGAAAACATGCGAAAAGCATAAAGTAGAAGCAACGTTTTTAAGTAAGAAGGGGAAGAGAGGTGAGCAGAGTGGGAAAAAATGAGGACTAGTGATATATCATGTATAGGGCAGAGTCCCTATGAATGAGATTATGTCTATCTAAACTTTACCAATAAACCTCATAAAAAATAAAACCTTTAGGTAAAGAAGGGAAAAATAGTACTGAAAAATATATTGATATTAAATATAATAACTGAAGCTCCAGAAAGTCTGCAAGTGAAAAAAGATTTATAACAAAGGAGCTTTATAATTTAATTGCACATTTATGGAAGCATCAAAAGCGACACTGAAACCTAACTGGCTTTTGCGCCCCTTTTGAAGTTCTCAGAGCAGAATCTGTTCAACAAACACAAATTATTTCACTCAGAAATCAACCACAGTCACAAGAAAAGCAGCAGGATTCTGAATCTCTAGAGCTGCATCTTGAGGAATTCGTAAGGTTTTACTTAGAGAAACTAACAATGTATAATTCCTGGCGTGTTACTAGCATATCAAAAGTGCATGTTGTGTTTTTTTTTTAAGATGACTTAAAAAGGAGAAATAATATTCTCTATTTACTATAAATAATGATGCATTAGGATGAATTTTAGTTGCGTCAGTAGGAATAATTAAAACATTTACACATATAACTTTATTAGCTCAGGATTATCTGAACAAAATTTTTTCCTAATTTTGTCATTGTTATTAAGCAAGAAATGAGGAGAAAAATGGTGGTGGTCAAATAAAATTTATACCCTCTGTAAATAACATTTACAGGTGATGGTCAGATTCTGAACATCTTGACTATATAAGAGAAACGTAATACATAGATTTCCCTCTACTTATTTTTTGGCAGAACTGGGGTTTGAACTAGGCCCTTGCACTTGCCAGGGAAGCACTTATACTCCTAAGCCCATCTCCCTGGCCCCCTCCCTCTACTTATTTTTAAAAATTTGTAAAATTATTCATTTATATGATCAAATGTAACTGTCATTTCTTTCCCACTGACAGACTTTGTTGTTATTTTCATTTTCACCCTAAAGTAGGACTTGGGAGAGAGATGTAAGGAGATCGAGAATTATTTGACAATCCTTTTTGCAACACACACACACACACACAATGTAGGTTCAAAATGACAAAGAAAAGTAGAAAGTAATCTGCAGCATGCTTAAAGATATGATACTTTCTGTCTTTAGCTGAGGCTCAGATGTTTTCAGCCTCAGATAAATCTGGCTGCAAGGGGATCTGGCTGGTGCTGCAGGCCGGCTCTCTGGGATGCCTGGTAGAACTGAGGATGTGAGCCCCGCAAAGGCCAGCTTCGCCCAGGTCCCCCTCTGACCAACCAGAGTTCATAACTGGCCAAGCTCCCTGAGTCCACTGTGGCAAATGAGTGGTGGAATTTATTCTGAACAACTGCTTTGTTTGGCTCATTATAGTTAAAAAAAAACAAAGTCAACTACCGGAAAAAATTTTCACAAAAAATTTCCTTTGTCTAATTTTTCTTGAAAATTGAAAATCTAGGAATGTGCGTTAGTGCTCCTGCTGTAGGTACCGTTGGGAGGGAACAAAGTCCATCCTCAAAGGTGGAGAGGGGTTAGATGAGCTCTCCTTCCCGGAGGTGGGGGGCTGTCAGGTGAGGGGTGGTGCTGGCTGACCAGCCCCTTCTGCATCAGTACCCTCAAACGGCCCCTGGCGACGCTCTTCTCCAGCCCTGGGACCCGGACAGTCTTATGCGGGAACACTACATACTACTTCATCTGAAAGGATGTCTCTAACAGAAGATGTGAAGTCTATACAAAGAAAACAAAAAAACTGGATTAAGTGTCCTTACGACTCTCTTATCTACACAGCGTTATCCTCTGGCTGTGGAACAAACGTGGTCCCTTATGAAAGCCCCTCCAAGAGTCTCCACTCTTTATTTTCAAAACATCTGAAAGGATGAGGAGGAAGAAAAACATCCATCGGGGTTCTGTTCATTCATTTCTGTTTAACAAAATGGTAAACAAAGATTGTACAAAGAGGTTGCACACAAGAGGGTGGGAACTACTTTGAAACTTGCAGCAAACAGCTCCTGATGCATTCAACTATTTACATGCTTTAGCTCCTGTTCTTTGGAGAGTTTGCTTCTTATTGAAAACTTAGGTGCTCCAATGTTCTCTCCGTGTTTGGATTACACCTGCTTGTCCCTCTTCCAAAATCTTCCTTTAGGAATAGCTGCTCTCATTAATTCCATTTCAATCCAAAAGTATTTAATATTAATATATTAATTTATACTGAGATGACTCATCACCTGTTTCATATTCATGTAGGCATGCTGGATGGAATCTAAGTTCCACAAGGAGTTTTTATACACCGTCGTCACTAGCCAGTACTCAAAAGTCAATATTTGATACTCAATGAATAATATTTGAAATAAGCAATTTTATTGTTAATCTTCCTAGAGAAATGAGTATAATATTTTACACAAAAATCTATCGAAGAGATTGGTTCGTTAAAGGAAAAAAAAAAGCGCAAAGCAAAAACAAAACAAGTTGAGAGAATCCAAGCGTTGCTAGGCTTAGTAATATTATTAAAAAGTAATTTGATCTCACCATTTTATTTCATCAAAACCTGTCTGCATGTTACAAGGGGCTGTATCCCCTACTGCTACATGAATGAGAGAGAACCCGTATAAACCATACCAACGCCATTGTGTGTAACTGGTGGTAAAACTTTATTATTCAAGTTTAGATGTAACAGACATCTTTGCTGCCTGAAGATTGTTTGCATAAGAAATACACCAAGAACATGTTTGTGAGTAGAAATGAACATGCACTATGAAAACAAAATAAAATAAAATGAAAAAATTCCATGAGTTGTAAGAACAGAACTATTATAGCCAACATTCTAATGTTCAAATCAGGACTACAAATTGAATTCTTTTTCTTAGCAACATGAAATCATTCATATGAAAGACATTTTCTGCTGGTGAATATTGCTGTAAGTTATTTGTACACTGGCATTTGGAGATGTTTCCCACCCCTGACCCTCCCCCAGATTATCAATGTTGTTGTCAAATAGTATACCCTAAAGGACTTGGCATTTGTTACTGTGGTATTTGCCTTGTTGGTAGCCATTAATAAACTATGGTTTTTACCAGCCTTGTAAGTTTTGCCTTTTCCTGGTCAACACTACAGGCTGTCTAGTTATAATATTTACAGCTCATCTTTAACAAAAATGACGCCCACCTCTCTTGGCCCTGGGGAACTCAATTTAAATAACCCCCTTGGCCATGTAATACTTGACACTCTTATGGTGCCCTTCAACCAAGGATCTCAAAGTGCTTTACAAACAAGTACTACATTACCATTATTATTATTATTATTAATATTATTATTAATATATCTTTCCACTTTATAGTTGAGGAACCTGAGGCACAAAACGAAAAAGTGATTCGCTGCAGTTCATCTACTGAAGAAATAACCAGGGGGAAAACCAGGATCCAGTGGGGGACTTTTGGGCCGTGAAAGACCCTTTTTTCTAATGAAGGTTAAGCACTACATCCAGGGTAAAAGTTACTCTTGCTTTTTTCCTGCTGTAGGAGAGGAAGCTGAGCGCTCTCCCTTTTCTTTCAAGCGATCACAGGAACACACATTCTCCAGTTCCACATGTGGATCACTGTTCCGTTTCACATTGGCTTCCTCCCCGACTTCAGACACTTCTGCCCTGGTGTCTTCCAAAGTTCTAACTACGGCAAATGACCGATGTACTCCCTCAACAACTGCCCTGCCCCTGGGGACACACGGATTCATTCTGCACCAGAAATGGCCAGCCAATGGGGCGTGCCACGTGGAAACACCATGCCTCCGTCCTCTGCCAAGTCTTTCTTTGGAAAAAGTAACACTGCCCTCCCAAACCAGACTCCTATCTTGCCCTCCTCCTCTCACTTCTGATCAGTTGCCTGCTGACAGCCTGCACCTAACCGTGCATACCTTTGATTAGGACATTTAATTTCAGATTCAGGTTGGACTTCAATTTTTCCAGTTTTCTCTCGTGTCTTGCTCACCAAAGATGCTTTTAATTGTCTGTGGGTTTGCTTTCTTTTTTTTTTTTTTGTCATGACCTTTAACCCCAAAACAGGCAGCTGTGAGCACTTCTCAGCTTTAGCCTGAAGATGCATGTACAGCAGAGGCAGTGTGACCAGCGGCTGGCTTACTTCATACCTCCAACAGTGGACAGCAAATTTCCCCCTACAGAAATGTGATCACATATGTTCATACTCACTGCCGGCTAAACAAGCAGGCAGTGAGCAGGTCCCAAACAGGTCACTCTGTGATTCTTCCCAACCATAGCAAGAGGCTCATCATTATTTTAATAGCAGTACTGGTATTCTTCAATTTATTATGAAGACCGTATTTCCTCAGGCATTTTAAAATATATATACATTTAATATTTTGGGAGCTGTATTTGCATTGGATCATAACATCATGTGCGCATGGGCAATCATAAACATAATGTGCTACCACAGGCTTCGACAAAGACCTCTTGAAAGATAGCCACTTTTTTCTCTTCTTCTCATACATATTACCTTAGAAAAGAATCCCCACACTTGTTACCTAAAATCTACCTTTACTAAAACAGAATGGTTTAGGACAGAACATTGCTATCATTAAAGTGTTTTAAAAGAACACCTCGCACAGGTCATGTAGAGAGGCCTGGGCTCACTCTTCGCCTCTTGGACTGCGGAGAGCTCCACCTTTGTCTCCTGACTCAGCACGGTGCAAGTCTCTCTGGGCCTACCATCTCCGAGGTGGGCTGGCGCTTTATGGTTTTCTATCCCAAACAAATGCATGTAGATTGGGGTAAGCGAGGATGAGAGAGGAGCAAGAGAAAGAACAGGAAGAATGCATGAACTGGTCCTGGCCTTCAGCTTGAGTCAAAAGCTCAAGTTAGATTATAGACAGGTAATTTCAAAAGACCTGAAGGGTTTTTGTGACATACAGTTTCAGCTGGCTTATCATACTCATCACAGGACAAAGGGAAACCTTTTCCAAGAGGGGAACACTTCTAAATCATCTTGAGAGTTTTTAGGGAAAAGGTTACGTACCTAAATAGCTCACTTAAAATCATTCACAATTTAAGACAAAATGATTCTGAAATCTTAAATAGAAAACATTTGTAGAATCTATTTTGCAAGATGGAACAAAGGCTTTCACTTTATCAAAAAAATAAGGAGTATCTTAGTGTTATGATAAACTTCTATCCTGTTTTTAAAAGTCTGACTTCTTTTCCACCAGAATATGTATACTAATGAAAGCAAAAATGAAAATAAAATAATTAATAATAAAGGAGTATAGAAGATCTATCATGCCAATGCTATCGAAGAATATTCTACTGAAAGTAGACTGAACATAAATATTCCCAAAAAAGTGATATGTATTTTCCAATGCTCATTACTACTATGTCTGTTTGAGAAAGAAAGAAAAAAAAAAGAATGAAAAACAAAGGCATACGTGCCCACAATGAACAACCTATTTATGTCTGACACACTGGGGAAACTGAGGAAGGAGAAGTTTTGCGCAAAAAAGTAATAACTTGTAATAGTGCCCGAGTTAAACAAACTTCCGGTGTTACCAGCCACTCGTCTCCTGTGCCCGGGTTCATCTGCTTGCCACTGATTGATGCTTTCTACGTATCATGTCGCTCGAAGAGTGCTCCCTTGCATTTTTACATTCTTTTTCAATAAGGAAACCAATCACTACCCTTTGGGAAATCCCTCAGTAACACCTCTCAGATCTGTCTGGTTGCTTTGAGATGCATCCATCAGAATTCCTACAGAAGACAAATCCGGTCAGATGGGCTGCTCATCAGAGCTCCACCCTCCACCTTGAGACATCGGCTTCTGTGGTGGCCGGAGCTGTACAGCAGGTGAGATCGGAGTAGGCCCCTCATCAACAAAGCCGAAGCGGAGGACTCGGTCCTAATTTCTCTCATTCATTTTTTTTTTGTTTTGTTTTGTTTTTTTCTTTGTTCATGAGAAATGAAAATGCAAGAATGGAAACGACAACACAACATCAGAAAGATATTTTTAACTTCATTCACTACAACAGTCAGGAACTGATTGAATTCTACCTGCCTTCCAACTTTAAAGAAACAAAGAGGGCACTGTGAGAAACAAACCCCAAACGAAACGAAACAATACAAAGCAACTGAAAATTAACGTAAAAATGGAGTGCAAATTCGACTACAGAATGCAATAAAAACTTCAGTGCTGCAGATTCCGGCAACACTTATCAAAATAATTTCTGAAATGTTTCCTCTGAAACATAGACAAAGCAATAAAAGAGGATATATGTTTATCGTCTTAAGCATAACAATGTGAGTTAAGAGCTTAAAAATTAAAAAAAAAAAGTACTTGGAATGAATAGTGCTACCCTTTTTTTTTCCTAAGTAGGCATAAAAATATTTTCATTTCTTTCTTGTTTTCCATACCATTATATCAAGAACTTTCATGTTACCGTTTACAACTTTAATGCACACACACACACACAAAAAGATATCTACTGCAATAGAAACAGTTGCTTCATTACCTTGTTTGCTACATTTGCAAATGTAAACAGCGAGGCAGAGCCAGAACTGACTCCAATGCGTGATGGAATATCTTTGTTGCATACGTACACTGTAGAAAATATTTATTCAATATGTCAGGCACCATTATTTGAAATGTAATACATTAATATTTACTAGAAAAATAAGTTTTTTTTTTCCTATTTGTTCTCCCAACTTCTTTAATGAAATAAGTTAATCTGACAGTGCATCCAGCAGCTTGTAATATCTTCTACATCTCCGTGGCAAAAAATAAACTACTGGTTGGGACAATATAATGCAAATTATTAAAGTCAGTCCTTGTACATACATCCTTGTAGCAAGCATTGAGGCTTGACTAACAGCACCTTTAACCAATTATTTAATGTTCAGTTATGCAGCCCTATTTCCCTGAGCAGTTATGCTGAGGAGCGCTCCCTTCATGGATAGTTTTTACAAAGCCTTAAGTATTAAAAGTACTACGAAGATACACTTCTAAGAATCCTATTTAATGCTACTTAACTAAACCTGCGTAATCTAATGAAGGGATTGATTGGTACATATACTGTCAGTCTGTGGTAATGTAACCTTAGACGCTGCCTGACCACAAAGTTTGGAAATGATATTTAACCAAAAGAAAATAAATAAATACAGCAGGTTACCTTGTGGAGAAATACCATGTATTCTAAGCAAATTAAACCCTCAGTAGAACATTTGTATCCACCTTTTCTTTTGAACTGAGGGGATTTCTTTAATCATGATGTGCCAAGTGAGATTAGTGACCAACAGGAGGAAAAAAAAAATCAAAACTTGTTTGTCATAAACAAGAAAGAAGTATCTGGATAAAATAAAATTACTACATAAGCATTGAGGACACTGGATTCAAAAAAAAAATAGGAATATATTTGGACAAAATGAACCTAAACTGCAAACAAAAGGACTACTGACTATTTGAAGATCTAAAGGACAAATGTATCAAAGAGGGTGTGCATGTGTATGTACAGGCAGGGCTGGCCAAAGCCATCGTGCCACCCATCTGTCACGTTTCTTGCTGTTCTCTCACCAAGCCTAACCGGACGGAGATCCACATTTCTAGGTCCAAATCTGAAACATGGTCAATGGGAGGAGATGGATGGGAGGGGGTGCCATTTCCCCTTCCCTGGCCCTCACGATTCAATTTTTTCCCTCATTTGTGAAGGATTTCATGATACTTCTAAATTTAGGACATAATGCATGTTTCTGAACCAGTGGGCCAATGGCCAACCCAATACTGCTTTTGTATTGTACTACGTAAACCCTTTCAAATTCTAGACAGTTTGCACTCCTTTGACAGAAGCATAGCTGTAATCTGGAGGGACTCGGAATGGATCATTCTCCCCAGGACGTATCAGCCAAGATAGCTCTGATTCACTAAGTTAAAAAATGATTGTTTACCACCTTCCGTTCTTTCTCACTGACCACCTGTCTCATTTTTACATCTTGGTAACCTACTCATCAAAAGACAGAAGAGTAAAAGAAGGGAATTTCATGTTGGATAAGGCAGGCTCTATGAAGTATTTTTTTTTAATAGGTCTTCATAAGACATTACAAGCTAGTGAATTCCCATCAAGAAACCCTATTTCTATTTAATTGTGCTAAGTGCTAAGGTTTTATTCTTTAGGTTTTCCATTTTTTTCCGCTTGTGCATTGTTCCTATGCAGGCCCCTCTGGATGTGCGTTGTGAAGTCGTATTTGTCCGTGCAAAGATGCTGGCATATGCTGCACTGGAAGGGTCCACTGTCACCATGGCAACTCATATGCAAAGCATACATCACTTCATCCAGAAAGACAATGCCGCAGTGCACACATTTTGTCGAAAGCTCGTCTTGAGTACTTCTGTCAACTTTCTCTGTTTTTACTACATTCAAAGGACCTTCATTTTTTACACTGGGTGGTGCCTTCGTTTTCTCCTTGGAGGCACCGTTTGCAGTTGGCCCAGGTCTGGAATGCTTGATCGCCAAATCTAGAGGAATGTCATTGTCTGATCCAACAGCTGAAAAATGAGGAGGCAGATTGAAGGTGGGATAAGGCACATAGTTTTGGCAAGGATTTGGTAGGCCAGGCACATGACTCAAGTAGGGCGGATTCCCAGGAATGGAGAGCTTATATTTACTCCAGAACCTCAGCCAATCAGCTTCACTCTGAAAGTCATTATGTACAAAGGGAAGTCCAAAGAGCGGGTACTGGTACTTTTCAATCGGGCTGCCTGGTGGTGAATAATTGGGGTGTTTTGCAGGTCTCATATACTTTTCTATGGGACTGCCTCTCTCAGAGCTTCCTTTCCCTTCAGACACAGAGGAACTATTTCCTGGATCTCCAGTACTTTCCTGAGGACTTTTAATCTGAATGTGCAAAGGTTGCATCCTTTTGTGAATATCCAGAGTTTGGCTGACCAGGACTGGCTGCTGAGCAGAATGGCTTTTAGTCAATGAACCCTGGGCTTCATATTTACTTAGGCTTGGGAGTGGAATTTCTCTCGGGTGGCTCTCACTCAGGTGCTCTTCGGACCTCCTCTCTAATGGGCTTCCATTGACCTGCTCCTCGCTGCTACCCCTTTGCTGTTTGCTGAGCTGCTCCGCCTGAAGTGCCTCCGGGTTAAGGCGCTTTCTGGTTCTTCTCCTAATAATCTGCTCACCGTTGTTCTGTTTAATGATGTTTAAAGGCCTGGGAGTCTGCAGAGAACACACACAATACATAAAAAGAGAACATTAAAAAATACATTAAAATGCATTAAAAATTCCTCACAAATATAAACCATGCTGCAGTTCAAAGCAGGGATAGGGCTTATGCTGCAGATTTACTAAATCTCCTCCTTTTGCCCTAAGCAGCAGCAGAGGAAGTAACCAAAGTGCACTATTTTCGCCTAATTAAATCAGGCCCATCTTTGTGGGGGGAGGGACAGAAAATTTTAATGTACTTGAAAGCAACTTTTTCAGATTCATCAGATTTTGTGGTTGCACCACAGAAAGTTACTTGGAAAATTATGATTTTACCAAAATAGTTTTGAGCTTTGACTTACACGCTGAAATGATGACGACTCCAAAGGGGACACGAATATACATCTTGGTGGAGCAAACTTCCCCTTCCCCTTGGTGCACCCCTTCCCTTGGTGCACCCCTTCCCCTTCCTATGTTGAAGTCCTTACATGAAGGTGGATGTGTGTAGAAAGTCTTTAGGAGGTAATTAGGACAACTTTAAAGATGAAATGAAAGAACCTTCTCTCCAGCCACCAAGAAGGCGGCCATCCAAGCCAAGAAGAAGCCTCCACCAGAATCCAGCCACTGGGCACCTGGAGCTTCCGGCTTCCAGAACCGTGGGAAGACACTTGAGTTGTTTTGAGATATTCAGTCTATGCTTTTGTTATGGGAACTTAAACTAACTCATGCAGCTCTATAAGGAAGTACAAATGTGGACATGAAATATTCATAGCAGAGCAAGAATAGAGAAAGTTAACGTGAGAATTGTAAGGAGGCATCAGATAAAGTCACGTCAGAAGGATTTTTTTTCCTTCTTTATTTCTCTTCCTGTAGTGATACTTGCATATTTACTTTAGAAGATTTTACTTGTTAACAGGTGAAGCATTAGTTTTATGTTGAAAACCTAAATTCATTTGCAGACTGGTTCAAATAGCCAATCTGTCATTCTGCCGTTCTTAAAGTAAATGCTGAGTTTAATTCAGCTTAAGTATTTTATTTAGCTTAGACATTACATGATTGGTATTTACCTACATATTCAACAGGGGTTTATAGTATGTGACTAAAATCCATAGATAAGACTATAATAAAACTTTACTTACAGGGAGAGCTTTCACTTTGGTTCATAAAATCAAAAGAGTAATTTAAAAAGGAATGCATATTTAAACATTAAAAGTTTATGAGCATCTTCAAGTGTGCTAAAGTTTTCCCTAAAAGAGTGTTAAAATCAGAAAATAATTTCTAGAAATTATACAGGTAATATGTAATTTGTGAATTATTCTGGAGAAGGAAACACTTCACAAAGGAGTATTTTTATATACTAAACAAAAAGCAGACGTAAATCTCTTTTGGGAAATTTCTGTTCTGACAAGCTATTTTGAAGCAAAGGAAGATAATACACTGATTTTACAATTAAATTGATGGCTTCAGAACGGGAAATGGCACGTGGCTTAGAGACGCCGCGCATATTCATTTTTTTCCAGAATACTTCAGTTTACACAGAGTCTGTCTCAGGATTATAAGGATAGCTGGTATTTAATCCCCACCCAATAAAGAAACCTGAAATGCGCATTAATTCCTTCTCTTAAACTTCTGTAATGTTTGCTGCAGGCCTGTGTTAGCAGAGCCTCCTTGTATTTCTAGGTATCACTTGTAAAGATTCAAAACTGAAAACATCTTGCCTCTGGAGAGATGAACATTAAAGTAAGTTTTAGAAAATAGTTTATGTCACAGTGGTTAAATTATCATAACTCGGCAGAGCAGTCATTTAATTAATTCTTGGCCTGTGACTGGCCAGAATTCCATTAAAATAATGAATACTAGTGCTTATTTCCCAGAAGCTGTGGATAAGTGTGCATACACGGGACGGGCACTAGGAGGTGCGTGTGGTGGGGAGGGCGCTTTCTCCTAGCTACACTCTACTAACTTGGGATTTTAGTGCTTACTCCCAATTAGTATTGCTGGCAGCATGCGTTTTTTAAAGAGTGCTTCCAATGGTCCATTTAGGAGGGTGTTTTGTCTAAAGTTGTATTCCCTGTGGCTGTAATCTATTCACTGGCTTATGCTAGGAGCTATGGTGAAATGCCAAACAAAATGAAAAAGGCACAGGCAAATAGATTTCTGTTTACTAAATGGGGCCCTCCTATTTTAAAGTCAGTTCATGTCAGCAGATAAACTTTCTAAACTATAAAGAACCCTTGCGGAAGTCAAATGAATGTGCAGATGGAGGATTTGACAGTTCAAATTTCACTACAGACTTCTAACAAAAAGTTGGAAAACGAGTAATCTGGTGGGTCCCCCTGAGCCAGACAGCTGGCGATGAAGGACACAACGCACCTTGCAGCTGATCCTACCCTGCTGTTTGCACACTGAGGACAGCGGACTCCTCAGCACGTCTCCCCTGCAGCACTACCTGTCCTAGCAAAGCCTGGCCCAGTCCCGATCTGTGCTTCTGACAGTGCCCAGCCTCCGGGTGCCCAACAGCCAAGGCCAAGAGAGTGCTTACAAATCCGAAGGCAAACTACAAAATAAATATTCATTCCTCATCTTTTATTTCATATCAACCTTGGAACCACTTTTTATTTTATTTATTTATTTATTTACTTATTTATTTAGCGGAACCACGGATTGAACTCAGACCCTTGCGCTTGCCAGGCAAGCACTTTTTCTACTGAGCTACCTCCCTGGCCCTATTTTGTTTTATTTTAAATTGTGGTATATTTGTGAAACTTTTAAGGAGGTCTTTCTACCCACATCCATTCACTGCACCAAGCTCCAATAACCATTAGGCCAACTGTCTCCTTCCTAGGTGAAGTTCCTCAGAATCATTTTCCTCTTGTATATCAAAAGAGGCGCAGCGCAGTACTAATGATTTCCAATATACCTCCACATCACATCTAAGGCCCCTTTACCATAAATCACGTGGACGTTCAAAGTGACTGTGTTGAGCCACCCCCCAGGGGCAGGCGACCCAAGCCGGCAGCGGGACTTCTCACACGGCAGGGCAGGCCAGCTCAGCTTTCGAAGGCTTCCCCTTGCAACAGTGGGACAAATCCTTACCGAGTGCAGCTTCTGGTAGAGGCCACACGCGTTGCATACGTATCCGCCATTTGCATTCTTTCGCCAGAGAGAGGTCTTCGTGGTCAGGCAATTGGCACAAAAAACACCAGAGCCTCGGCGTCTCTGCAGTGGGC